>JBBPLU010000070.1:0-70328 GCA_038089935.1 Boletellus emodensis | reverse complement strand
GTCAAGAAATTCCCCTGAAACTGCTGATCCTGATTGCCTGCGGGACTTCAGCAACCTACGTTCTGCCTGACTAGTCCCTTGTCCCGTTGGTCCTGCACGAGCAAGTAAACGTCAGTAGTACCCAGGGAACTAGCACGACAAAGCGCGCAGACAACGGACCGGCTGCAACGTCTGAGGGCTCCCACCTGAAACCTCTGGCGGATGCTGAACGAATTTGTTGATCTACGGCATTCAGCTGGAAACGCGGGAGTGACCAGTCTCCTGAGACCTGATGTTCTGAGATCGGCATATGTTTCGCTTCAGAAAACCAGTGGCCACGAGACTGGGTGATCTGATAGGTTGTGTGGTAACGGTAGTATCCCGCGCCGCCGCATAGCAATGGGTACAGGAGTCATCAAAGATGCTATTGCCCTCGGAGACGATATATTTAAGCGAAAGCGGCTAGCGGAATTGAGTACGCATAGACCGCTTTTTGTTGGGACAGAGAACTGGACTTGCAGCGCATAATTTGTAAGGTCAAGTACTGAATCGATGGCTTAATAGACAAAGCGGACCGAATCATTCATATATCAATAGTGCAAAGAGGACGAACATTCCGATCCCTGTATACCCTCGTCCACCAAGCAAACCGACGACAGCCTGGCGCCCGATGAAAGATCTGGGGGGCTTTCCGCTAGGAAGATGAATTAAACGGACGGGTCAGCCTATTTACACGAGTAGAAAGTAGATTCTTACCAGCTCAACAGTCGGGGGAGTATCTGAGCGGGAATGAGATGGCAAGGGCTGGGCGGCGATGGTGTCTGCGTTTGTTTGTCAATGCACGCGTTGTACAAACAAAGATGCTTCCCAGGTCACTTTCAGCCTATCGTGGCTCACTTTTGCTGAGCAGGAAGCCTCCTTCCTCCCACCGTTCGTTCTACCAACCAAGGCAAGATCACACCCTGTCATGGCAAGCCACTCCGTGGTTTGGCTGACTCGCTCGACAGGGTAGCTTGCACTCTCAACGGTCTCAAGGGCAACGGTCGGCGTAGCGGTAGCCCTGACGAGGGCCCCCTAACCCACCTCCATTATTTGTCTCCACCCGTGCTGTACGCAGATCTGGCTCTCGGAGAAGAGCGCCCCGGAGCATGAAGAGTATATTGCTAGACTCTTTCGCTACCATTTAAGTAAGGCACTTCTCACATGCGTCGTACCTTTCGACCTCGAATCTGCGTATCAGAAGTATGACTTCATAACCGAACCCCAGACCGGGGGATCGAACCTGCCCCACTGTCCCACAGCGACTTGCGGACCAGACGGACGAGCGCAAAGTTGGGGGCCAGACCAATCAGGGAAACGCGAGGCGAGGCGTATACACGGAACCACCAGAAAAGACACTATGTAAGAACACACATAGAACAACCAACTTCATTATAGACTCGAGCTGATTCATCGCGTTACAGAAATTCCTAACAGCGCCCTTGCAGACACCGCGCATTCCCTTCTGGCACTGTTACGAACGTAGCTGAGGTGAATAAGGAAACTCTTCGTCACTGACCAGTCTTGGTGCATATACACTGTGTGCGATCCGCACATCGATTACTACGCACCTTAGGAATCGTGAACCTCTCTGGCTGTGATCCTAAGTTCGCAGTGGTTCACCGCGCTTAACATCGTCCCTTGGTAGTCATCTATTGTGGACAACAACCAATAGACATGGGAAAGTATCCCTGCTGACCCCTGACGACTTGGTCCAAGGCGACCAGCCGGGGTGGAATTCACACGCACAATCCCTACGGACTGATTGAGGCAAACCGAAACATATGAAACCCATAAACCAAGTAGACGTACAGTAAGAACACATCTGAGACATCCAACTTCACCATGGCGCTCGATGAGATAATTTCCTGCAGAACGGCATCTTAGCGTAGAATGGCAACTGCCCGACATACGACTCGATTGCTATACAGGCTTCCACCGGATTTTCCTCATATACTCTCCACACTCCGGGGCACGCTTCTCCGAGAGCCAGACCTATGTACAACATGGATAGAGGGCCATGAGGCAGATAATGGAAGCGAATTAGAGCGCGACAAGTTTGAGCAGGCGAGAGCTCTCATCAGGTGGCTACTGCCACCTCGACCGCTGTCCTTCCGAAGTACCAGCTACCCTGTCGAGAAAGTTGGCCAAACGATGAAGTGGCCCGCAACGGCACAGGCACGATCCCGGATACATTGGTCAGTAGAGCGAGCAGCGGGGAGAAAGGAGACTTGCTACTCAGCAAAGCCCGGGCGCACTGCCTGCCGTGCGGTCCCTACTGTGGTTCAGTCTGTAAAATCGCCCGTTGCTGTCTGCGGAGGATTCAGTGACTCGGTGAGCGATACAAGCCGAAAACGACGCATGTCAGGACGCTTGTCGCAGGACAGAACTAGTATTATCGAGTACCAAGTGCTGGACGACAACAAATGCGAACACTGACAAACAAGCACCGAAACGCCCGTGTCGCGCTCAGGTACTCTACCGACCGCTGACTTGGGGCAAGAATCTACTTTCTGCCTGTGCGAGGGCTGACCCGTCCGTTTAATTATCTGCACATCCGTCCGTCACGCGCTCCTCTCCGAGGACCAGAGGGAGCCTATGCACAGTACGGGTGGAGATGACTAATAAAGGTGGGTTATGGGGCAGTAAGTTGGGGCCTGCGGACAACCGCTAGCCCGACCGTTGCCCTTCCGAGACCACTTAGAGTGCCAGCTGCTCTGTTGGGCGAGTTGGCCAAACGACAGCGTCACAGGCCCAGAACGGCAGGGATCAGGATCGATTGGTTGGTAGAACAAGCAGTGGGGAGGAAGGAGCAAGGGTGCGCTTTATCCCTGCTGTGCGGTCCCCTCTGTGGGTTCCCCCTTCGCCATTCGTGAAAGATTCTGTGAGGGATATAGGCTGGAGAAAATCTGGGAAGGCGCATGTCAGGACGTTCGTCACAGGGTGGAATCATCACCAAGTACCGAGCACCAACGACATCAAGGCTGGAGACCCTTGTTTGTCCAATGCAAGCATTGACAATTAGACACTGAACGTCGCCGTTTGTATCCTTGTCATATCATTCCCATTTGGGTATTCCAAGCCGACCGTTGAGCCGGGAGTAAGAATCTACTTGGTGGCAGTTAGTGTGTGCGCATTGCGAATGAGCCATCCCGTCCGTTTACCTAGCCAAGAAAGGTACTATGAGCGCACCCTAACGTTGTAAAATACTTCATGGGCACCTTCGAGCTTTTTCGCGTGCGCATATTCAAGCAGTTGGAAGCAGTGATGTAACAGGCCCTTCACTCAACGAGAAATGCTGTATATTAGTCCTCTCAGGTCGTGACTGGGAAATAGCCTTGTGGCGAGCCTCGGCGGCCAAGACTAATATCATTCGTTGATGTCTTGTCGCGTGCTATTCAATCTGCATGAGCGAGTGAATGTAATGGTGCCCTCACCACTACACCAGAACTTACTATCAACGTAGCAGCCATCAAGGTAGGGAAGACCATTGCTTCCAGCAGATGTTGAACGGAGGGGCTGATCTGTTTCAGATAGCAGTATCGGGTCAGATATACGGAAGTCGGAAGACGGTGGTCTGAAAGAAGCTGACCTGATATCAGTGGCACCTAACTACCATCGCAGGGGATGTTAGGATGCTATGAAGGATGTCACAGCCCATGGCGGTGATCGAACTTGAGGGGACTATGATCGACTATCGACGTTGCAGAATTCATTCGCTCAGTTGAGAGCTGGATTCTGGGCGTCCTGGGTAGTCGGACGAGCGGCCCAATCCATGATGGTGCTATCCGTAGGCGACGCAATGTTTTATCATTCGTCCGTCTGTGTAACAAGTGCTAGGAATCGTTCGGAGGGGACCCGCGGAAGTGAGGCTTGGCGCGGTGAGGGCCTCTTATGACTCAAAGCGAGCGTTTGCGCGGACATAAGTACAATCTGAAACAAATGGACGGGTGAGCACAACCATATAGAAAACAAAGGAAAGCACCCCGCGACTTACAGCTCCCAATTACGCAGTGGTTGCTGGTGTTTGCTTCTATGGCCAAGTAAACAAAGAGTCAACAAGCGCCTTGTGTCCTACACTGAGCGCTGATTCCGGTTCTGCTCAAGCCATCCGTGTGGATGAGCACGCCAGGTATTTGGACGATCTCTCTTCCCACAAAGAGTGCTTAGCTTCGTGCTTCAGTGCCCCCATACTGGTGCTCCAAAAAGACGTTGGGACATGTGCCAATCATCATCAATTGTCGATGCTGGTGAAAAATCGCAAGTCAAAACGATGACTATGTGATATATATTTCACTCACAATCTTTTTCTGAAGGTTACTGAGGCGTTCGTCTCTTTCCATGTGGCCACAAGGCGACAAGAATCGATGTCACTGGTCGCTGGGCCGACATCATATTTACTAGAATCACCATGATCAGTGGTACGTCCCAGGTTCCTGAGCTGAATTGCGCCATTTCTAGCATGTGCATGACATTTCCCCGCAGTGTTGAGTCGTGCCCAGGACCAACCTTGGATCGTGCGACCGAGGTTTATAAGGTGGTCTGTGTCGTTCACGTTTTGGCGTGCAATGCTCGGACGGACTCTGGATCCGGCATGTAACCACCCCCATCTGTGCGCTAGGCTCGACCAGAACGCATTTGGGGCCGCATTCGTGCTATACCGAACCACGGCGGACGCACGCAAGAGGAACGAGCTCGTTGGATTACACCTTGTTATGGGATGGTGTCGAGGTCCTCCTGGTTTCCCACGATGGCTACACGATGGCTCTTCTCTTCGGGTGTCTTATCGATTCTGTCGGTGCTCCATGTATATGTTTCACTAAACGGGGCACTCATGTCACCGTATGTGCCCAGCTGACTTTTTCTTTTCTTTTCTCACCTATGCATAAGATGTCTCTGTGTCCGAGCTCGAGGTAGCGTAGAGTAGCGTTGTGCGCACTGCGCACACGGCCACTAGGTAATTACAGCTGTTTTCATATCGATATGCCATCGCTTTAGAAATACACGTACAGGCGGACTTTGAACCTTGGCAAGCCGAATTTGCCGAGAGTCCACCAGCCAACCAATCTCACACTCACCAGATTCTAGGACAGATTTAGATTCCGACTCAGCCTGTGTGTGTATTTTTCGTGCTTAGGCATATCGTTATGAAAACAGCTGTAAATCAGTGTTCTCGCTAGGGCCTCTGCGAGTCACAAGATTACAATTGAACGCTTATTTCATTTCGCCCATTTTTTGCAGATTTAGAATCATGCCGGCACCGCGAAGGGGTTCGGAATTGTAAAGTGTGCCACCTCTTCAAGTTCCTTTGCACCAGTCGGTTCTAGACAATGGGTGCTGGCGGCGCTTCCTCTCTGGCTGCTGCCACCCAGGAGCCCTCGTTGGTGCATCTCGTCGATCCGACAAGAAAGTGGTACAATAACAGACGGTAAGCACCCTCGCCAGCGGCCCACTCCCGCGTTCACCTATATTTCCTCAGGCTTATTGCCCTCAATGCCTGGATTGTCCTTCTGTACGTTCCCATAAGTACGATAACCCCCCAACCTTCTGACAATCCTCGACAGTCTCATTACTTCGTCAACTACGGGGTACGATGGCAGTATGATGAACGGTTTGCAGAGCCTCACCCAGTGGGAGTCTGCTTTCAACTATCCATCTGGGGGGACACTAGGCGTACTGAACGCCATACAAGTTGGGCTTCCCCCCGATATTACAGCCTGTCATTATTGACTTTGACCAGAACATTGGTGCGTTGGCAGGGTATCCATTTGCACCATACCTGTCCGACGGGCTCGGCCGTCGTCGGGCAATCTGGTTCGGCGCGGCCATCATGTGCATTGGGACGGCGATTCAGACCGCTTCCCACTCGGTTGGAATGTTCATTGGTGCTCGTTTCTTGATCGGCTTTGGGAACACGTTTGCAGGCGAGTTCGCATCACGATTTCGTCGATTTGGACAGACCTGATCTCTAGTGAGTAGCCAACGCCGCGCCCATATTAGTGACCGAACTTTCATACCCCACTTATCGCGCCCCCTTTACCTCCCTCTATAACTGCCTTTGGTATTCTGGCTCTATCATGCACGTTTTTTTTCCTTTGTCTTTCGTCCTCAGCTCACGGACGCCCTCTTAGAGCCGCATGGACGACATTCGGCTCGTTCAGGATTAATAACACGTGGGCGTGGCGCCTGCCGTCACTCTTGCAAGGCGTCCCGTCTGTGATCCAGGTGGTGTTAGTTTTGTTCGCACCCGAGTCCCCTCGTTGGTTGGTGAGCAAGGGGCGGGAAGCCGAGGCGCTCAGAACGCTTGCGTATTACCATGCGGATGGGAATGAGTACGTGTTCCCTCATGAACTCGGGTCATTGATATGCTGAGATGGTTGCAGGCGCGACCCAGTGGTGGAGTTCGAATTCAAGGAAATCAAGGCTGCGCTCGAGTTCGACCGGGAGGTTGCGGCGAACATTGGGTGGAAGTCGCTGGTTGCGACACGGGGCAATCGAAAACGGATGCGGATCATCCTCGCCGTAGCGTTCTTCACCCAGTGGTCCGGGAATGGTCTCCTGTCGTACTATCTGTCCAAAGTGCTGAACCAGATCGGCATAACAAGTTCGAGCACGCAGCTACTCATCAACGGCATCCTCCAGATCTGGAGTTTCGTCTTCGGGTTTTACGCATCGTCCTCCCTCAACCGCCACGGCCGGCGATCGCTCGTTCTTACCTCGGCAGGGCTGATGACGCTCTTCTACATGGCACTGGCGATCTGCATCGCGGAGTACGCGCAGCACGGGACGCCTGGCGCTGGTCACGCGGTGATCGCCTTTATATTTTTGTTCTCGGCGGCGTACGCGCTCACGTTCACGCCGCTCGCGATTGCGTACACGGTCGAGATCCTGCCGTTCGACCTGCGCGCGAGGGGGCTCTCCGTCTACAATTTTGTCGTCTCGCTTGCGCTCGTGTTCAACCAGTACGTGAACCCGATCGCATTGGACGCGTTGGGGTGGAAATACTATGTACGTCCTCCCTCGTCTTCCCCCGCATTCTCCTGGGACGCGCGTTGACATGCCCTTGCCTTTTCCCTTGATGTCGACACTCGGGATAGCTCGTGTACGTGTGCTGGCTCGCATGCGAGTGTGCATTCCTGTGGATGTACGTTGTCGAGACGAAGAACCGGACACTGGAGGAGACCGCGGCGCTTTTTGACGGGGACGACGCGATCGGCCGGATCACGCACAAGGCCAATACCATGACACACCAGCTCGGGGAGGAGATGGAGGGGAACCACGACATAGACGTGGTCGTCACACCCGAAAAAGCAGAGAAATGTTGACGGGTGCTGCAGCTGGGCGACCGTGCACACACCTCGCTGTAGACTGGACGCGCAGACCAAAATGAAAGGGCAAAAGACGGCCTTAGCTGGTGTGTGCCACAGTGTGGTTTGCTTGTTTTTTGGTTTTGGTTTTCCCCCCCACTGCGTTACAATCGTCTCGTGTGACCCCCAACCTACCACGATCCTGTTTTGGGAAATGGTAAAAAATTGTCACGCGGTCGCTGCATGAGCGCTTTACCCGAATTCCTGCATCATCTAACAGGCGAGTCTATCATAGCTGATGTTCTCTATTAATCCGAGAAGAATCCGATGTACAGGCGAACAATAGTGTTGTTGTGATCGTCAAGAAACCAAAGCATGAAATGAGAAAAAAAAAAGAGCAAAAATGAAAACAATGCATCATGATAGTAATCACTGTGTGTTAGCGGTACCGGCATGCGAGGGAAGCAAAAATGAAAGAAAGAGACAATGGTGGGCGTGCAGTAATACCGATCATCGTTTGAACCGCTTGAGATCGTTGCCGTCGCAATTATCCGACGATTGGCGTACGCTAGCGTTTTGTTGTTGTTGCTGTTGTCTCTGAGCAAGACCCATTCCTTGGATCGGCGGGCGTGTCGACGTCGAAGAGCCCGAGCCAGCCCTGGAACGATCACACCACATGCTGAACATACAACGTCAGTGCGAGACACTAAACACGCACTGCATTACATCTACGCTGCGCTTCAGTGCATTGGCTGGTCCACTCTGGGGTGTGTTCGGATGCGACCGGACACATGCTGGAATCACGGACTTAGAGACATATTCCTGCGCTGGCGGTTTCTACAGGCCAAGTCATAAAAGTAGAAGGTCGCGCGTAGAGTAGCACATCACATATAGTCAGCAAGGCGTTGACGTACGTCGGGAAAGCAAGACATACCATGCCAGGTGTGGTTGTCACCAGGCATTTGACGTTCTGCGCTGCAGTCCCTGCGCGCATACTTGTCAATCTTGGCGGAGATGCAGATGCAGTACCGGTAGGGGGCCCACTTCGGTGCGGCGGTTTCCCGTGGCCACCGCTCCCAGAGGGAGATTTCGCAGCAGGTTGAGCCTGCACTTCGTTCCGCGAACCCGGCAAGAGTGGTCCGCCAGGCAGCGACCTCGCAGTCGACTCGCTCCCAGTGCGATCACCTACCTGATACTGAGGCGGGGGTAATATAACGGGCGACTCCGGTCCCTCGAGCACGGACGGATCCATCACACTCACACTGCCTAGTCCCTCGTCAAAGTCGATCGGCCTCCCAAGATCACCTTCACCGAGGTCGACGGTGGCAAGGAACGCGCCGTCCTGGGTGCTGAGCGGGAACGCGTCGTCGTCATCGTTGACACCTAGGCCACTTCCTTGGATAGTGCAGTCCGTTGTGTCTATGGACTCTGCACGGGCCGGCATCGCTACAGGAGAAGACTCGGTAAAGGACACACTATGTTCCGGAGCGCTGCGCATTCGAGCAAGTGGCGATGTCCCAATTGCCCTTGGCGGAGGTGCTCGTCGCTGAGGCGGCTGTTGGGTCTCGGTGGGCGTCGCAAGTTTACTGGGTTTAGACACATCGGCCGGAGAGGGACCACAGTTGATAGGGGCGTCGATCACGTCTGACGCTGGTCCCAAGGTTGACGTTTGTGCGTGAGGGCGCGGCAGCCCTCCGCGGGTTGACGTGGAAGAAACCGCGCGGACTGGAGTTTGGGCCTGGGCGTGTTGAAAGGCGGCAGCAACCTCCTGGCGTAGGTGCCGTGGAACATATGTGATAGGTGTCTCAGGGCGGTGGTCACCGTGCTCTGCTTTGACACGAGGTTCCACACAATCTTTGGCCTGACCACCCCCATGAGGCACTAGGGATTCCGATACCTGTTCCTCAGGCTCAGATCGATGGTACAACTCGTTCCTGTCAAACTTGGCCTGATATACAGGCTGAATGATGGTAGATATCTTGACGAAGGTGATCAACACACCGGAGGAACCTTGATCTTGACGACTTCTTGGGCATACGACTTGTCATACAAACAATTTCCGAGTAAATTTCCAAAGTTCCGGAGGGTCCGTTTGAGCGCGTCTGTGATAGCCTCCTTCTTACACTAGACGAAATATGCAGAGAGGGGGGAAAAGGGATGCATCGACATGTCGCTCTCTCGATCCCGACCACAAGGAGGGCAAAGGAAAGACAAAACAACCAGCTCACCTTGTCCATCGCGGCCGCCTTGCTCTTGGCGTTTTCGAGCATTCCATATCCAACGTCTTCGTGATACGCACCATCCCTGAGTGTCACCCGCACGATGGCGGTTACGCCGACATTGAACCTCCTCGAGTCCTCGGCATAATCCACGAAATCTGTGGCGACACTGACGACGCTTGAACTCCACCCATTGAATCCAAACACATCGTTGGCGAGGTTGATGATCTTCCATCCTTCGGCGTAGGTGAGCTTTGGACCGCCGGCGGGGCCGGGTCGTTGACTGATGTATTCGGGACCGAGTTTTTTGTTGAGTTTGGCTTGGAGGGTGGCGATCTGTCTAGCGGTGGTGCTGTCATCGGAGAGGGGGGTGAAACCAAAGTGTGAGTGTGGCATGGGCGAAGGGGAGAAAATGGGTGGCAAAGAGGGCCCTGGTGTGCTGCCATGCATGCGTGCGTTGAAGGACATGGCGCCGTTGGTGGGGGTGGGGGTGGTGGGCTGAGCGGGGGTTGCCATCGGGATGGTGGTGGTCAGAGGCCAAGGCGCATCATAGCCCCTGTTTGACTGGAAATAGGAAATCCTAATTATCACTGAGCGACGTGGACACTCTACAGTACTGAAGTTAGCACTCAAGAAAGCGTCCCAGCTTCGTCGACGCAAAGAATAGGATCGTCACTACGAAGAAATGTGAAAAAAAATCGACCACCCGCCTCGCCCCGGATCTGCAATCGCCTATACAATCCCCGAGTATTTTTCAACCCGTGCCACGGCTCTCCCTGTAGTTGTGGTTTCTTCTTTTTTGGTTCTAGGAGACCTCACAACTTTTCTCTGGCTTCAGACGGTGTGGACGTGCCAACTGGTCCGAAGCCATTGTTATCTTGTGTCTTATTTACGTCAGCAATCAATCAATTACCGAGTGGAGTCTAAAAGTCATGCAAACGCTGTCTGTTGTAATATTTTTGGGAATATATTCCCATATGTGCACATGTAACGCCATACTATCTGCCTCTTTGTGTTCAATGAGTCGAGAGTCCGCCCGACGCTCACCGCAGCGACGAGGCGACCGTGCTCGTTTATTGGGCTTGACACACGCAGGCTGGGATCACGTGTGCCACACGTACTGAAAAGGATTTGGTACAGATTCAATGAATTTACTATAACGTGTGGGTGTGTCGGTGGCAGCATACACACACACACCAAGTATACACACATTTCTCTCAATTATCATGAAGTCCATGGAGCCCCCCACAAAAACATCGCACGGATTCCGATGTGGTGAGATGCGCCAAAGCCAGGTATCCCGAGTTCAAGTCATGCGTTTGCTTGACCGATCGACTGTTTTTCCAGCAACGTCTCTTCGGGCATGTCGGGCATGTCGTACGCTGCTGCCTTGTGCGTAATCTGCTCGAGCGCATCGTCGCCGTCGAACAGCGCCGCCGTCTCCTCCAGCGTGAGGTTCTTGGTCTCCACGACGAAGAACCACAAAAACACAAACTCGAATGCAAGCCAGCACACGTACACGATCTGTCAGAGCCACCATGATCAGTCAGTCTCCAACGAACACACAGGACGGCCGACGTACATAGTATTTCCAACCCAAGGCTGCCAGCGCGATCGGGTTCACGTACTGGTTGAAGATCAACGCGAGCGAGACGACGAAGTTGAAGATGCAGAGGCCTTTGGCACGGAGATTGAACGGCAAGATCTCGACCGTGTATGCGATGACGAGCGGGCAGAACGCGATCGCATACGCGGACGTAAAGAGGAATATGAACGCAATCACCGCATGACCGGCCGCGGCCACCCCATGCTGCGCGTACTCTGCAAAACAGATCGCCTGTGCCATATAGAACAGCATCATTAGGCCGGCTGAGGCAAGGAAGAGGAATCGACGCCCGAGGCGATTGACGGCGTACGCAGCGCAGAAAGCGCAAACGAAGCCCCACATTTGAAGCACGGCGTTGATGAGCAGTTGCGTGCTCGAACTCGTGATACCAATCTGGTTCAACACCTTGGATAGGTAGTACGACAGGAGACCATTCCCGGACCACTGCGAGAAGAAGGCAATGGCGATAATGATCCGCATCCGTTTTCGATTGCCCCGTGTTGCGATCAGCGACTTCCACCCAATGTTTGCCGCAACCTCCCGGTCGAACTCGAGCGCAGCCTTGATTTCCTTGAATTCGAATTCCACCACTGGGTCGTGCCTGCAACCATCTCAGCATATCAATGACCCGGGTTCATGAGGGAACGCGTACTCATTCCCATCCGCATGGTAATACGCAAGTGTTCTGAGCGCCTCGGCTTCCTGCCCCTTGCTCACCAACCAACGAGGTGACTCGGGTGCAAACAGAACCAACACCACCTGGATCACAGACGGAACGCCTTGCAAGAGTGACGGCAGGCGCCACGCCCATGTGTTATTAATCCTGAACGAGCCGAATGTCGCCCATGCGGCTCTAACAAAGGTTGTCATGAGTTTGGGATACATGAGATGAAAAAAAAGGACACATGCACAACGGCACCAGAGTACCACAGGGTATTGTAGAAAGAGGTCAAGGGGCCACGGTACGTGGGATATGAAAGCTCAGTCACTAATATGGGCGCGGCGTTGGCTGTACGTGGGATATAAGGTTTGTCCAAATTGGCAAAATCGTGATGCGGACTCGCCTGCAAACGTGTTCCCAAAGCCGATCAAGAAACGAGCGCCAATGAACATTCCAACAGACTGGGACGCGGTCTGAATCGCCGTTCCGATGCACATGATGGCCGCGCCGAACCAGATTGCCCGACGACGGCCGACCCCGTCGGATAGGTATGGTGCAAACGGATACCCTGCCAATGCACCGATGTTCTGCACGTGTCAACAATAGTCAACGATGACAGAATGTACAGTGAAGAAGCACACCTGTATAGCGTTGAGCACACCTAGTTTGCCACTGGAGGGGTAGCCGAAAGCTGACTCCCACTGCGGGAGGCTTTGCAAACCGTTCATCATACTGCCATCGTACCCGGTAGCAGAGGAAGTAATGAGACTGTCGAGGATTGTCAGAAGATTGGAGGGCTGTCATGCGTATGGGGACACACAGCAGGACAATCCAGGCATTGAGAGTAATGAGTCTAGAAAAATGTGGGTGAACGCGGGAATGGACTGCTGGCGAGGGTGTTTACCGTCTGTTATTGTACCACTTTCTTGTCGGATCGATGAGATGCGCCAACGAGGGCTCTTGGACTGCAGCAGGGGAGGCACCACCAGCACCCATGACTAGAGGGAGAGCGTGTCTGAAATGGCCAGTCTTGGGCCAAAGCCTTGGGGAAGGTCTTGAGCGAAAAGTTTAGCACCCGCGGGGCACGTGACCGGGCGGGCCACACAGGCGTTGAAATGACTGGTCCCCTCGTGCTGCTGCCTGATCAATACATGGCCGTACTTGGGCGGAACTGATGTCGAGGGGTGCGCAATAGAAGGAAGATGGTATTGTTTTCTTGGAACGTGATTGAGATATATCTGTCTGGTGTTCGACGAGTCACATGACCGAGGAGGGTCTCGACGTGTGGCTTAGGCGCCGTGTAGGCCGTCGTAGACGTTATCAGGCCGGCCATCGGGAATATACGTGCACATGTAACACCGTACGGCTTTCCAAACTTCAAAGCTTTTTTTGTTTCATGGAAAAGGAGAAATAAAAATAAACCTGACACCACACCCCGCATGACTGACGGCGGCTGCTGTACTCCACACCACACCGAAACGACAGTCGACGCCAGACATTTTCATGTTCCGACCCCACACCCCGCACGCACGCGCTTGGACACGCACCACGCGAATCTCAGAGCCCCGAGCTCCTGCCTCGTCACCATCGCCTCCTGACGTGTACTTATGGATCTGGGACCCAGGACCGACAGGGGAGCTGTGTCTCGCACTGGTAGTCCATCAACTGCACCCCACACAGTCACGTCGGCCTGAGGCCCGAGGGGGCATTGGATCTCCCCGCGATGGCTTGTTTTTTTTTTTTGGTGTCTCGACTTGCAGCACTTTCCCATCCGGTTATTAGGAAGCCGGTCGGCCAGCAGCTGGGGCAGTGGCGTAACGTCCGACCGCGTTCGTGATGGTATCGCAAGTTGACTTGCGCCGTCCCGTCCTCGCTGGCATGTGCCTACAAGCTCCAGTCCTCGCCATTTGTGAGGTGAATGCGGGCCTTTGCCCATGAACGATCGGGTCAACGGGCTTGACATCTTGACTAAACGATGTCTGCTTCCCTAGGTCGAAGCTAGGTTTTTATTTTGTTTTAGGAGTAAAGGTTGGGATAGAGCGTCGTACCCGTCATGCACCTTCAAGCTCCAGTTGCCATCCGAGAGAGAGAGAAAAACAGAAGCCAGCAGACAGGTCACCGGTCAACTGTGACTCACTTTCGCTCATATGTACTTGTCGCTAGTGTCTTGTCAATGGGGGACGCAAAATGCTGTTGTGAGGCAATGTGCGTACTTGATCTTCGCCGTAAATACTGAAACCAATCTTCAGTTTGGGTAAATGTTTCAAAGAGCGTGTACAAGAAGGCACCCTTAGAAACTGGACTGAACATGCAATGTCGGACTCCAGCAGCTGGCTATACCATCGTCCGTGCAATACCTTGAACAATCGATTTGATCATTGACAGGGGTCATTGACCCGTTTAGTTGCGGAATATATGAATTACAGCAAATCTTAGGTACACGCAAACTATACACGACCCCCTTACGAAAAGGAGAAAATCGAGGAAAAAATCCGGCCATGATAGCCCAAGAGGAGTCTGAGTCGGGTTTCACAGTCAACAAGGACTGTAAACTACGAATCGAACTCAAGGATAAAATGCCCCCACGGGCCCCATTGGCTCAGATCTCCTCCTACAACAGATGTGGCAATATGGTTTGATCCAGGTGTTTTTGGTTCCTCGCCAGTCATAGTGGTTCTATGCAGCAGCCAGGAGCAGAGGCATACCTCATCATTTCCCAAAGGCCGGAAGGAAGCTCGTTGTAGAAATGGGACTTGTAAATTCAGTGATCCTGCTCCCCGAGGTATAAGATATCACTATGTGTTAGCATGATATACACCTTCACAACAGCGTGAATCAGATCGTGCAGATTGTAGTTATGAAGAAAGCAGTCTGCGACGCGTCCAGCCTTTTATACATCATCGAGATGGCAAACCCTAACCCAGCTACAGCTATCTCACACATTTCATAATAGTAATAATAATAATAATAATAATAATTTCTACAGGCTGTTTTCCTTCTTCCATGGCCACCAGAGCCATCCGGCAGTTCAGGTTTCGGGAGCTCACAAGGGCTCCCCCACCTCCCCCCGTCATCAAGCCAGCCGCAACGTCGTCCGTCGGGTCCCCCTTTGACTTTGCCAAGTTCGACTTTTCCCAATCCACTCTCGTCGCTCCTGAATCATCAACTCCCGACCTCCTGAAGCGGGCAAACCCATTTATTCCTACGAAGAACCTGCAGACGGGTCGATGGGCACCACCAAAGTACTCTTTGCGCCAGCAGGCGAACCTCATCAAGAAAGCCCGCGCGTCGGGCACCTTGGCGCTCCTTCCGCCTGCGCCCAAGACATCTGCAGCGCATCTTGCCGCTATTTCATTTGCCAAGGCGCAGCCGGTATCAAAAGGGGCTCAAGTTGAGACTGAAAGCCGGACTGGGACGGATGCGACGAGCTCGGACGAGCGGTGGTCCCAGCCCATCGAATGGGTCGGCGAAATGAAGGAGCGCAAAGTGCCGGGAGCGGAGATTGGCAATAGGCTGTACGCAGGCAAGAAGCGCATGTTCAAGGGCCACAAATGGGAGCGGGTGGCAGAGAAGAAGGCTTTGAGGCGGAAAATACTCATGCGCGATATGGCAAAACGTATCCAGCGCTACAAGCAGGTGGGTGCCTTTTTGCCGCACTACTGTAAATGTATCCTTATCGTTTTTGCCCCATAGTATTACAAGAGGAGACGACCGAACCCGCTCAAACCTTCCAAGACGTTTGGGGGGAAGCTCCCATTCTAGACATCATGTATATCGCGTCATTAATCGGACTGGTCTTTTATCCGCTATCCTGAACGGCCTTTCTTTACGAGGCATGTACGTTCGAACCTCAACCTGTGTGCCATCGCGTTTGAACGGCAGCGTCGCGGGGAGACATTGAACGGTAAGACTGACATCCGATTAGCTTCCCGTCTCCCAATGATCATGTGTCACTGAACGTGGGGATCAGATATTTCATCGCCGTCCCTAAGATTGAGGTTCCTCTTGATCCTTGTTTTCGTTTCGGTCTGCTTGATCCCCCGAGATTCACCGAATTTCCAATGGACAAGCGTTAGATTCACCTGACCAAATTTTTCTTTCATGGCCTCTGACGTCCTCGCGAACTAAAGATTGGTCTATCCGACCAGGGTTCAGGGAGAGGTGAGTGGGGGCGATTATTGTTATGCCCCACCAAATCAAGCCCTGGGCGAGCATGGATGTTGTGCTCCAGCCTCGGCAGACTTTGTTTCACTTCTGGATTACTCTGTTTTTGCCCAGTCGCGTCTCCCCGATCAAACCCCAAAAGCCGTCAGAGTAGCACATGGCTCACCATAACCGCAGGCCAACGGTACTTACTGTATCTAGAGGCGCAGAGCCGACAAGCCGACGTCCAGCTCGCCTGACCTAGCCCATTCCAGTAACGCATAAAGTTTATCTGCCGAGTCTGGCAGCTAGATCAAGGCAACAACCCTAGCCAACTTGTGGCCAAGGGGGCCGACCAGCGGGTGGGGGATTCGGTGATTGATCCAATCAATGTCCACTTTCTTTCTTCCAGTCGACGATTTTGCCGACACCATCATGGGGGCGGGTCAGCGGATCCCGGGCTGGAAGTGTCACACTGACATTACGACAACACAACACACGACTGCCGATAAGGCCATCATGAACTTACTGGAAAGGGGGCAGAGGCCTGATCCTTGAAGCGGTCGTGCTGACACAGAACTCGCCACACAGCGCGGTGAGATAGCGATTGCGTCAGCCCTGGGACATCCATTCAGAGGCTGTTGCGCTTAGCCATGCCCCGACAACACTGGAGCTCCCACCTGTTCATTCATTGACGGGTATCCCGCTCGGAGCCAGGCCGCCCCTCATAAATGAAAACGTCTTCCTTGGCAGCGGTGACGCACACCACAGCGGTCAACGTGACGTCATATGAAAACCAGCAGGTCTGGGTGTCGTGGACGGCTCTCGTCCCTCCCGGGGTACCGCTCGGACTGGGCTGGCGCGCCACAGATAGCGGTCGCTGGGAATTCAGCACGCCCGACGGAGTTGTGATTTGGTAATAGACTTGTTTCGGGGATATTCAAGTTGTCAGGTGTCCTACCGTGCACACGGGCTGTACATTAACGTCTTTTTTTTTCACCCTGACCCAAGTGCTGCGCATAGCCTGTCGCGACGTTTGACGGGGTCTGCAGCCTGGATCGAGGTCGAGGATGATTCGTGGTGACACGGGCCGGCACCTAAAGAAAGGACCCTATGTCACAAGTTTAGCACGATTACAGCCGATTCGCCTCGAGTCCCCGGGCTCGTTTCTTTGGTGCGAACACCCATGGCCTCTGCCTTGTAGTGGCTCCCGAGGCGCTTCTGGGTACCGTCCGCTCGAGCCCGTCGTTCGAACAGGCAACCTCACTGTCGGCTTCGCGTGAGTCGCTCCTGGGACGTCTCCTGCCGCACGGAAATTGACTAGGCTCGTCTCGGCTCCTCGAAAACGTGTTCGCCCTCCAGATAGCGCCTTTCATGCTGACTACTACTACCACGATGACCCACCCATCTCGCGACCACACGCCGTTGCGCTCGACGCCCTTTCAGGTATGTCTCCTGCCCTTGGCGCGTTCCGTCGCGTTTGAAACCGGCCTGCTCACTGCTGTCCGCAAGGCCCGGGCGCTTCACTTTCTCAAGAAATTTGCTCCGCGCACACGAGGGAGTGGCAGAAAGTCGAGCAATACCGTCTCTCCCGTCGCCATTCCCACACAGGACTTTCAGCGTGCACATTCCTCCGTAGACCTCTTGCGTAAGCCGGACATCTCTCCCCTCATCGGGTTTAGTAGGGCGGGAGACGGCTCCAGTCCTATGGATCCCGATGACTTGTCGCAAGACGCTGCTTCGAATGGCAACTCGTCCCCCTTGCGATCCAGGCACTACTCGACGCCCATACCTCCAACCTTTGCCGGTCGCGGTGCTGCATTGTTATTCTTTCGTGATCAGGCGGGTCTAGGCAACCAGTCCCTTGCCGACGGTTCGGGAAATGTACTTGCTCCTACGCCGTTGTTCTTGCGGTCCGATCTCTCTCTCGATGCTGTCATACAACCTCCCCGATCTTCCGTACTCAATCCCGAGATCTCACCACCGCAGATAAATGTTGCACCAGAGCCTCACGAGGAAGCTGTACATCACACATTGAATGATGAAACGCCACGACCTTCGGGAGATGTCCTCTACCATAATGCCACCCTCACGACTCCGTCAACTGGTCCAGCACCATCGACCTCTTCACACTCGAACAACCTCTCGAGACCCCAGTCAGCACCCACGCCAGAGGATCCTACCTCTAGAAGCTTCCCGAAGCGTCCCCCCTTGGTGCCTCGCCATAGCGCCCCCCATCCACCGTCATTCCGTCTGGCGACAGATCGTGGTCTCCGGTTATCGCCGTCAATAGTTGCACGACAACCTCTGCCTATACTCAGTTTGCCTGTATTGCCTCCGCCTCCACCTCCTATGGAGGACACGCTGCCTAGCCAAAGTGTGCCCTTGCGAAGCATGCCTTTGCTGTCAAGACATGGAAGCAGTAATGCCGATCGTCAAGGGAACCGTGAAGACATGACACGCGAGGATTCTAGCGAAGACGACTTCGATGAATGCGACGAGGAAGAGCACGCAGATGCTCTGAGCGCTCATCCAAGTGATGAAGAGGACGAGGAACCGCCGCCCAGTACTGGTCCATCCGGTCTTCATGGTTCCAAGAGTTCGCAGCCCACGAGGGACGACGAATCACCTGACAAACATCCCGTCCTCATTTCTCCCATTTCATCCCAGAGCGACACTACTGGCCCGAATCTGGCCGAGTCCTCTTGTTCCACGACCTACGTCAACATCAAACCCGTCCATCTTGCGACATCGTCTCCTTCTCTGACGACATATCTGATCTCTCCCCACATACCCGATGAGGTCGGGGAGGCCAGCCACCATCATATTTCGGATCCTGACTCTTCATTGCTTGGAGTTCGGCTGGAGCATAAGCCGAGCCTTTACCGTGTTGCCTCGCGGAGCATGATCAACCTCGGTTCTGCTCGTCGTACCGACCGGGGGCTGTGCCCTCTGATGTCAGGGGAAACGATGAAGTCCGGCCTAGGGTCCGTTTCAGGACGCGCTGGCGAAATGCGAGTAGAGTCGGAGGAGAGTGTGGCCGAAGTGGCCATCGGACGACTTCTCCGCCGCACTTCTATGCCTAGTTTTCATCCCACTTCAGATCCTCCGCCGTATCCCACATTCGATCCACGTCCAAAAGAAAGTCGGGTTACGCCGCCCGAGTACGAGGGGCGAGAGCGGCTGCCAGATTACAGCAATTCGCTATACCTCATTGGCGTCATGCCTCGCAAGATGGAGTTTAGCTCTCCCGGAGTCCAGGCCAAGGACCGCAAGTGGAGACGCGTGGTGTGCGAGCTGGAAGGGACTGCCTTTCGTGTGTACAGGTGTCCTCCCGGTGCCAGTGGTGCGGGCGTTTTAGGAGACTGGTGGGAAAAGCGCGTGGGGGTTGGTAATATGGCTTCCCCCAGTCCACCCCGGACACGGAAAAAAGAGGAGCAGGTCGAACGTCCGGGGAAGCTAGGGATCGACGGGGACCCGACAACACAAACAACGCCCTCGAGACGATCGACGTCCGACTTTCCCGCGACAGAGACCAGGTCGCGGAGCGAGTCTCAATCATCGAACGTGTCCCATCCCGCGACGACGACCACACCGCGACCAGCAAAACGCGTCTCGGGTGCAAGCTTTTTGTCGCCCTTTAGAAGTTCGAGCTCCACTCGGTCTGAAGCGACTGCTGGGGAATCGCGCCGCTCCGAGTCTCGCGAGGTGGAACTAGTGCCTATCGACACGCAAGGTAGCCATTCTTCGCTGTCACAAGAGTCCACCGGACGAGAGACTCCGGCGACTCAACGGCTGTCTCAGCCACCACCACCTCGTTCGGCTGCACGCTTGACTTTCTTGCCTGTAGCAACGGGACGAGCGCAATGGCGTCACGCAGACCTATCCAAGCCGCCCCAGTCAGACCTGATACGCGCATATACACTGCAGCACGCAGAGAGTGGTCTCGGAAATGATTATCTGAAGCGGAAAAACGTAATCCGGGTGAGGTTAGAAGGGGAGCAGTTCTTGCTCCAGGCGCCCGACATACCTGCTGTTGTGGAGTGGATTGAGGTACGGCTCGTGGGAGGGGACGTCGGGTGATTGGTTCTGAGTGCTTTGCAGGGTCTTCATGCAGGGACCAACATTGCTCTGGACATTGATCACCGGCCGATGCCGAGGGGACCGATGTTTCCAAGGTCGGTCTTGTTTGTCTTGTGAGACATTCGGCTGACGTGGGTGATGCAGGCGGCGGCGGCGGCGTGCGCGACGGGCGCCAGAGGAGGATGGCGATGGACAGCGAGCGCGTGGGCCACAGACGGCGGCGTGAGGATGGACTGGGACGATGGGCATCGCATCTGTAACACTTTCTGCACAGGATGGGTAGAAGACAAGAGGCGTCGTGTACATTCCCACGGTTTTTTTGGGGGGTAGAGTTCGGTTTTTGCCTTTGCCGTCGTCGCATCAAGAGCTCGTCCGTTATCTTGTATCCGTACCCTCATCGATTTTCTTTCCCAGCCTTTTCTTCTTCCTCTTGGTTCTGGCAGCCGACTCGAGCCATTGCCCAATCGCCCCCCTCTCCCTGCTGCGCGCCTGCATTCTCGCCAAAATTCGCCATATAGCGAAGCCGTAAAGGATCAACGTTATTGCGTGTCCGCTACCACTTGCTTTTTTCCACAAACATCTGTGCCTCATTCCTTCACGCCAACGTCTGAAGTATTCAAACACGTCTTCTCAACATGGCCGATTCTGCGACGGAGATCGATCTGGACTCGGTCATCGACCGCTTGTTGGAAGGTGGGTGGCGTGTGCCTCTAACTCGGTCCTCTTTCGGGAGTTGTATGAGATGGAAGAGGGTGTGCAGACCGCCGTCCTCGTTGGAGGGTTTTTTTTTTGGGATGTGGCCTCGAGGGTGGGTCTAGGGTGTCGTGCGATGCTGGAAAGCGCTCGGCGCAGCATGCGGCAGTGTCGCGATGGGTTCGGTGGAGGGGAAAAAAAAAACAATGCTCTCGGGCTGGAAGATGCGTCTCTCGAACCTCCCCCCATTCTGGCGCATTCTCACCTGAATGCTGAACTGGACGGTTGATTGGTCTCCTTTTTTTTCCTCCTTTTTTCATGACAGTGCGTGGTAACCGACCAGGCAAGCCGGTGCAACTACAAGAGTACGAAATCAAATATCTCTGCACGAAAGCACGCGAAATCTTCATTAACCAACCCATTCTATTGGAACTAGAAGCACCCATCAAGATTTGTGGTGCGTGCTCACGATCATCGTACAGCGGTCGTATTGTCATGACTCATGCCGCCGTTATTCCCCGACAGGTGACATTCACGGTCAATACTACGACCTTTTGCGACTGTTCGAGTACGGGGGCTTCCCGCCAGAAGCAAACTACCTCTTCCTCGGCGACTACGTCGACCGGGGTAAGCAGTCCCTCGAAACCATCTGCCTTCTCCTCGCATACAAGATCAAGTACCCTGAAAACTTTTTCATCCTCCGTGGTAACCACGAGTGTGCAAGCATCAACCGAATCTACGGCTTTTATGACGAATGTGTGTCGTGCTCTCCCTTTGTCACCTCGAATCGTCGTTGGTACTGATGATGGAGTCAAGGCAAACGGCGGTACAACATCAAGCTATGGAAAACGTTTACTGATTGCTTTAATTGTCTACCCATCGCTGCCATCATCGACGAGAAGATATTCACCATGCACGGCGGGCTGTCTCCCGATCTTCAATCAATGGAGCAAATACGAAGGGTCATGAGACCAACAGACGTTCCAGACACTGGTACGTTGGTCTCTAGTGTGTTGTCAAGAGGTACCTCATCAATCGTGCAGGACTACTCTGTGACCTCCTATGGTCGGACCCGGACAAGGACATCACTGGATGGTCGGAAAATGACCGAGGCGTCTCATTTACGTTTGGGCCGGACGTCGTCTCAAGATTTTTACAGAAACATGACATGGACCTCATTTGCAGGGCACATCAGGTCCGTCTCCACCACCATCTTGGCCCCACGTGCGTTCAAAATCACTGATATTATCACACAGGTCGTGGAGGACGGTTATGAATTTTTCGCGAAGCGACATCTTGTTACCTTGTTTTCCGCACCAAACTATTGTGGAGAGTTTGACAATGCGGGCGCCATGATGAGCGTGGATGAGACCTTGCTCTGTTCCTTCCAAGTGAGTCGTCACGTGATCAGGTACCGCCAACCTCGTTGATAGCGGCCGCTAGATTCTTAAACCCGCTGAGAAGAAGAACAAGTATCCGTATGGAGGCATGAACATGGGGCGGCCTGTGACGCCACCCCGCAAACAAAAGAAAGGAAATAACAAGACTGGTTGAGTCAGGTGGAGCCTTTCTTCATCTTTTTTGACCCAGTTCCATGTTTATTTTTCTCTTCTTTAATTATGTTTCCTTTCGGTCATGGCTGGCTTTATCTTGCTGAAGGGATGGTTCTTAATGATGGGGAGGATGACAGGCCTCGCACCAGCCTTCTTTGACGTCGGAGCTGCCAGAACAAAGCGACATGAGGTGGGAACATGGGTTTAACGGCGAGGATGAGGTAATGATGAACCCGTTTTGCATGGTACCCCTGGCAATGGAGAGAAAGCGATCACTGCATCACAATCCCTACCGTATCTATTCTTTCGCTTTGGACACGAGAAATCCCCGTTAAGGCAAAATCAGTCCTCTCGTTTTAACCCCCCCTCGGTCTTTGTAGGGATCCACCATCAGTGCTCTTGGCTTGTTTTCCATGTGTACTTGTCTTGTTTCTCATTCCATATTTTCTCAAATCCAAGGTGGCAGCAGTGGATAGTGTCCTGGATCCTTGCTCACGTCGTATCTTGTTCCCCCATTTCTTGTCGTTGTTCTTGTCTCTGCAAGCTTTGATGGCACGATCTGTTTCTGTATCGTCACTTTTTTCGCTGTTTTCTATCTGTTTGTTCTTTTTCTTCTCTTTTCTTCTTCTCTTTATCCCCCTCCCACTTGTCATGGTAGGACCTGTCCCATATACTATGTTTGACTTAATCCCTTTCGGGGTGAAGTGGACGCGTCGGGACCAGAGCGTGTCGAGGACGCTAGGAACATGTCGAAGAAGCTACCACACGCGTCAGAAAGCGAGCGCGGACGCTCCGACAACGAAATCGCGCAGCACTCACCTGAAGAGGTTGTACACGAGCGGGGCGCGACAATTCGCGAGTCGGCGCTGACGGTGGCATGCCAGTGCGACGAGGACGCTAGGACCAGGCGCCGGTCATCCAGAATGCCAGTGCATAACCGAAGCGATCGCGCAGACTCGAGCTACTAGCAGGCCTGCTAGTAGTATTGGCAGTGAAGTCGACCTAGTGGAGTCAGCACACGACACACACATACCAGAAGGTCCTAATGGTGACCCAGAGCCCCTGGAGGTCGAGAAGTGCGAGTACAGTGAGGCGACGAATGTGCCAAGTTGAGTTGAGTGGTTGGGAGATTGTCGGGGCGAGTGGGCCAAGCCACAAGGAATGGGTCCAGAGATGGCACAGGACAAGTGGCGACGGCGGCAGCGAAATGAGCGCGCCAGGTCAAGATAGAGGCCAAGAAGCTTGTTTGGGCGAATAAGTCAGGTTGAGAGGTGTTGAGGGTGACAGAGAGTGCTGAGCCAATGGCAAAGATGTTGGGAGTGATAGGAAATGGCTGTGTATGGATAACAATGAGCAAAAAGTTGTCAAAGAAAGCTATTATACAAGTTCTCCTGACTGACTTTGCAACACATTGTGATGCCCTTAAGATATTTATGAAGATTGAGAAGTCATTGACATGGAGACTGAGACTGACTAGTGTTCTGAAGATAAACTCTGAAGGGTGCAGACTGAGGGACAGTAAAGAGAGTGGAGAGTGCAAGACTCACTTTGTGATGAGTAGAGATACATATGTATATGTCTGTGCATACAATATCATCATGTATACTTCAACTAGAAGACCAAGGTTAGGTATTATGAGATACTCTACTGTATTACCATCTCTAGACTTCACTTCAAAGAATGTTCACACTTTCAAAAGTCTATTAGAGGTCATCTATCAAAGTTTTCTTCTACTGACATCAGACATACAGCAACTCAAAAAACTATCTATATATTTGTATATTTTGTATTAAAAAATCCTAACCCTTATCTTAGCTCTAAGAGGATAAAATGACATACTTGCTCATAGCTATCTATTAGTCCAAGAATCAAGAGATTTGAGCAAGATTTGAACATAAGACAGTCATTTCAAAATAACATGTCATGTAGACAATTTTTGATTTTAATTTTTAATCATATATATTAAACCCTTCATGCTGTAATATCATTACATACACCTTGTGATCCCCTTATGTTACCTTTATATAGCTAGATGTCAATACACTATATAAACTTCTATCATTCTACTTTCATTTTCCTATCATCATTGTAAGATCTATGTATTTTTATCTCTCAAAGACACAACAATATCTCTCTCTCCTTTTATGGCCTTTATATCAGAAAGATTACCATTCAAACTGGCCTAGGGAAGTCTACAGTGACTCAGGTCTTTTAAGAAATCCAACCAGAGAGGCCTAGACTTTATAGTAGTCACTTTTCCAAGCTTTCTGATATATATGTTGATTATGTATTGTATAATAAAACAAAATAATATTAACTGAGGCTTTTATTTAAGTGATCATATAGTATATTCCACTCTTAGATGCTTGTATAATCTACTGTATATTGCAATATTCTCATTCATTGGCTACCTTAATGACTTACCAGGTATATTAATCATCAATTAATCACATATGCATATATCCCTATGATTATATTAATATTTGATTATGGACCTTGTAGGATCAAGGAAGACATTGACACAATGTTTGGAGAATACAATTATTTTCAATATAATAGTCTTGTATTAGCAAAAATGGATTTGCACAGTAGCACATATTATAAATATACTGTTGGCCACCATTACCACATATCCATATAATATTATGTATATGGGAACAAGCAATCTATTTCATACCATTGTGTACCAGTACTTCCAGCTAATACCTAAGTAACCAATAGATTGGCCATAAGTGTCACAGAGAATGCTAGTAAATACATCATGAACAAGCAAACTCTTTGCAGATCATACCCACTTGCTGGAAAGAGGCAGGGGCAACAGGGGAACTAGATGATGAAGCCTAAGTGGAATACCTAGCCACAGCCATGATAATACTATTTGAATATCAAATATATAAAGCACATCCTGCATCCATCCACATGACTAGCATGATACAGTATATCAAGCAGTCCCACACCATGGCCATTAGAAGGAGTGGCAAGGCACTGGCATGGGAGGGGCAGTTCAGCAAACACCAGGCACTACCAACAAACCATTGTAAGGAGCTTGCAACAACACTGTTGCATGATGAAGACAATATCAGGCAACCACAACCTCATTGCTCCTCTGGCTATGAGTACATGCCAGCTGCCTGGGCCATGGCCCATGCTGTCAATGGGACTGGATTGCTACCATAAAATCTCTCCATCCAGTAGTTTGTGAATCACATCAGCCTGGACTGACCAAGTTGTTGGACATATGTATGTATGGATAACAAATATGATTGGCCTCTCTGGTACTCTTAGTTGCCAAGGGCCTCAATCCACACACAGGAGAACAACCCATTGTAAGTGCATCACAACTTGTTATAGTAATGAACAAGTGAACTCTTCATGGATCATCTCCACTCACTGGAATGAGACAGTGGGAATGATGGAGGAGCCAGATGAAGTGCCAGGACACCCAGCCATGGCAGCAAAGTCTTTGTGGATCACATCTTCAAGAAAGAAACACCTGCCTTTACCAAACCCTGTGTACACCTGCTGGTGCTGGGACATCTTGAAAGCACAAATGCCCTTGCCAGTGGCCCAGTGGGCATGTCACTGTGCAATCATACATAATGTATGATTTAGAGTGCTTGTCCACCAGGGGCCCATCTGGGATAAACAGGTCAGAGGGCAAGTAACGACAACGAAACGACGAAAACGAGTGCTGTGGGATGTCGATCGATCCCTCCATTGAAGTTGTCTAAACGCCATGTCGACAGGGGAACGATCTCCCAGGCGAGACAAGCAGCAAAGCGCACGACGGTGTCGTCTCGCGATGGCGCGACCCCCAGTATCTCTAGAGTATTATAGATTATAAATTCACGGTGATTAACGATCGACTGAAAGAGAGGGAATGCAATGCAACTGTCTGTCCGCACACAAAAAGGAAGGGGGAGGATTCCAGATATCAAGCCACGCTCTCGGACCGCTTTTCGGGGTCACCACACATCTCGGGCGTGGTTGCTGCTGCTTGGTGCGTGATATGGTCGATCGCGTCCTCGCCGTCAAACAAGGCCGCCGTCTCCTCCAGAGTGCGGTTCTTGGTCTCCACCACGAAGAACCACAAAAAGACAAACTCGAATCCGAGCCAGCACACGTACACGAGCTAGAGCGAGCGATCAGTGACGGTATCGGACACTCTCGCGCCCACGTACATAATACTTCCATCCGAGCGCGTCCAGTGCGATCGGGTTGACGTACTGGTTAAAGATGAGAGCGACCGAGATAACAATATTGAGGACGTTGAACCCTTTGGCACGCAGGTTGTACGGCAAAATCTCGACCGTGTACGAGACGATGAGAGGTGTGAATGCAATATCATACGCGGCGTAGAAGAGGAAAATGAACACAATGACGGCATGTCCAGCCGCAGCCACTCCGTGCTGAGCATACTCTGCGAAGCACACCGCCTGTGCCGTGTAGAACAACGTCATAAAACCTGCCGACAGCAAAAAGAGAAGGCGGCGGCCCAGACGATCGACCATGAAGGAAGCGTAGACCGCCCAACACAGGTTCCAGATTTGTAGAATGCCATTAATGAGGAGCTGTGTGCTCGTGCTGGTGATCCCGATCTGGCTAAAGACCTTGCTCAAGTAATAGGAGACGAGACCGTTGCCGGACCATTGTGAGAAGAAGGCGATGGCGATGATGATGCGCATGCGCTTGCGGTTTCCGGGAGTAGCAAAAAGTGACTTCCAGCCAACGTTTTCCGCGACGGTGCGGTCAAACTCAAGCGCAGCCTTGATTTCCTGGAATTCATATTGCACGAGGGGATCTAGCCTAGTGACGGGCTCGTTGGCCAAGATGGGATTTATTCTGGAACACTCACACGTTTCCGTCAGCATGATAATAAGCGAGAACGTTCAGTGCTTCTTCTTCACGCCCCTTGTTCATGAGCCAACGGGGCGATTCTGGAGCAAACAACACAAGGACGAATTGCAGCACCGAGGGTAGAGCCTGCAGTAATGACGGCAAGCGCCATGCCCAAGTGTTGTTTATCTTGAAAGATCCGTACGTTGTCCATGCGGCACTAGGATGCAGGTGAAGAGAGGCATCGGTGGAAAGAGGAAAGAGACGTACATGACTGCACCGGCATACCACAGAGAGTTGTACAAGGACGTCAAAGGGGCACGATACGTGGGGTACGAGATCTCGGTGACCAGCATAGGAGCGGCATTGCCTGTGTATGAAGACGCTCCTTTAGCTTACGGCAACGAATGGACGTTTACGTGACTCGCCTGCAAACGTCAGGCCAAAGCCGATGAGGAAGCGGGCGCCGATGAACATGCCGACGGACTGGGAGGCAGTCTGGACGGCGGTAGCGATGCACATGATGGTTGCGCCCAACCACACGGCGCGACGACGACCGATGCCGTCGGACACGTAGGGGGCAAAAGGGTAACCAGCCAGCCCCCCAATGCTCTGCGCACGCGTGGTCAGTAGACAGAACACGAGGGCCCGTGCGTGCACACCTGGATGGCATTGAGCAGACCGAGCCTGCCACCGGAAGGATAGTTGAAGGCGGACTCCCACTGTGTGAGACTCTGCAAACCATTCATCATGCTACCGTCGTAACCGTTGGTGGACGATGTGACGAGACTGTTGGGCGACAGCACGATATCAGCAGAAAGACGCGGGAGTTGTTCCAGACGCACAAAAGGACGATCCACGCATGGAGGATAATCAGTCTGTCGACGCGCGTGAGCACGACGGGTGAGCGCAACACGGGGCACTCGCCGTCGGTTGTTGTACCAGCTTCGATGCGGGTCGTACATATGGGCTGACGGGGCGTCCCGGATCTGGATGGGGGCAACGCCGACACCCATGCTGTCAGTGGCGACGAGGAAGGAGCGAAGACGGGGGTTCGGCGTGCACGCCTTATAGCGACACCCGGTTCGGGGTTTGGGAGGCTCGTTTCCGTTTGGACCCGGGCCAGCTTTTTGCACGGTGGTGCAGTGGGAGGCTTGGAGCAGCTTGAATTCCAACTGCCGAGGTGAATGTCGTCACTGCCGATTGCTGATCATCCCAGTCAGGGCCGCGTACCTGCAGTGGACCATGGCGATTCGAACTGGATGCTGGTCCCGCACCTGGAAGAGCGACGTCGAGGTCCACCAAGGTGGGTGTAGTCACCCACAGGACCGAGCCGGACAGAGCTGATATGCTCGTCGTCGTGAATATATTCAGACTGCGCCAACTCGAAGTTCGCATCCCGGGAACACGGCCCGGTACCAGAACAGGACGTAAATACCAACGCACGAAAGAAAACAGACAAGCTAGCACACCATGCCTGCACGACAACTTTTGTCCACTAAATAGGATATGTCCACGTCCCTCACAACCGTCTGAGCATCTCGCTCGCCGACGACGGCGACGGTGCCGCATCGCGATACCCCACTTGTGCCTGTGCTTGTCCGTTGCTCGTCTCCACCATCGATAGCGGCCGCGACGGCAGCGTCCCAACACCCGCGTCCGCCGCCCTTTTCCGTCTCCCAAACGGGACGACCCAGTTACTCGCAAACGTCGCAAGCGTGCTCGCCGCCGTCGCCTGCAGCGCAGGTTGCGGCACCTGTCCAGGTCCTGCATCCGCCCCATCCCCGACACCAGACCCAGATCCCAAAGGCGACGCCCGCGCAGCATAGTGTGATGCCGTCCGCCGTCGATGCATCAGCGTCTGCGTCGCACCTTCAAACAGCACCTCCGAAGAAGCGGGCAGCGGCGACGCCGACAAAGGCAGACCGCCAGGCACCGTCGGCTCAGACGCCATCAACACGGGCTCCGTCAGCGCCGTCGTCGCAACAGCCTTGGCCGCGCTCGCACCGCTCGTCACCGTCGCCAGCGTGGGTCGTGCAGTCGATATTCGCGACGTCGTCGATAGCCGTGATGCACGGGACAGCGGACGTAACGGCGACGATGTACGCGCCTGTGATGCAGTGGTCGACGGCGCCGAAGGTGGCGAGGCACCCGGTAGCCCTTCGTGCGATGCCAACGACGTCGACGCTGCTGGTGGCTGCTGCGTCTGCGGTGGCGCCGTCGTCGGCTCGGGGTCTGCGCGCGGGGGCGGTGTAGGTGCCTCAGCCCTGGTCGGCGTCACAACCGCAGACCCCGGCTCTTCAGACGGTTCCAGAGATGCCTGTGCGAGCAACCGTGACAGCGACGACGGGCCGGCGGAAGGCGTCGAGGCTGCTCGCGGGCGCGCAGGAAACAAATGCGAAGTCGGCGGTTGCGTAATGCTGACCGTCTCTTCCACCTCCGCTCTGGGTGGGCCCGCCGGTATTGGCGGTCGTTCTAGCGTTGCCGACGACGCCGACCTGCGCTCGCTTTCCGGATCAGACACGGCAGAGATCTTCCTCAAACTCGACCTTCGTTTGTTCGTCTGGCTAGATTGCGTCCAGTCCTCGACCTCCAGCATGTAGTACTTGATACCGTCCCCCAATCCATACGGATTACTCGTCGGATCCTGTTGAAAATGTAACCAAGACACAACAACTCGGGCAAATCGTCACCCGTACCTTTTGGTCAACCACTCGCTCAGTAATGGAGGTAATCCGAGCGACAATCCACTCGCGTGTCTTCAACTGCTCCGCTAGATGTCCCGTCGCTAACAAGAAATAATGAGGAAAAGATACTGCACAGATACATAGAAAGTGAGCACCACCAGACGACGAAGAGATGACAAAACACGCACCATTAAACGCCGCCCAAGGTTTCGACACCGAATTTCGAGTGGGAAGGAACAGCGCAAGGTCCCCCTTGGCAAAATGCCGAAACGATATCTTGCCTTTGGCGCGCTCCCTGTACTCCTTGCACTGCTTCTGCCACCTACGAATGACCGTCCCCGTCTTGGCGATCGCGTCCAAAAAGTGATCATGGTCAAACGCCCTCAGCAGCTCCAGCGCACCTACAGGGTCGGTCGGATCGATTGGTGACGGCTCTTCCGCAGTCCCACCATGACGCATCGGTATCGATAACGGTGTCAGCGTCGGTGTCGGCGCGGGCGGCGGAGGCGAAAATGCAGGCTCGAGCAGCTGAGAATGAGCGTTCTGGTTTTGGCCTTGTTTCGCGTTGGGATGGGTCGTGTAGGCACGCACCATCGACAACGCCTTGGAATGTGCGCCTCGAAACGCAAGTGCCACGTCAAGCATCTGCGCCAACAGCCGCGAGCTGCTCTCCAGACTTTGCTCCAGGTCTGATTGCGAGACCCGTCCGGCCGCGGCGTCCTCCAGTAACAGTCGCTCGACATGTCTCGCTTCGCGCAGCTCGTGCTCGACGCGTTGCAACTCCTCCCGCAGACCCATCGCGTCGGCATTGGTCAGATCAGCGTTGACCTGGGCTTCCTTCAGCTGTCGGTTTGCGTCCTCGAGCCGCTCTCTCAGCTCCGAGAACTGATGCTCCAGCACGGCGCGATCCCCGTCCGCTTCGGCAATGTGGTCCCGGAGCATCCGGTCATGCTCCGTCGCTTGTGCTCTCAGCAGTCGATCCCGCTCCATGTCCGACTCTCTCAACATCCGGTGAACCTCCCCGTTTTCTGCCCTCGCCGTCCGGATCTGACCCTCCAGGTCCTCCCCGCGCGAGCGCGCCACTTCGAGGTTCCGCAACGTCACCGTCTGCTCTTCCAACAGCTGGTTCACCTTGGCCGTGTTCTTGGCCTCGAGGGCCTTGACCTCCTCTGCCTGCGCGCGAACCTGCGCAAGCTCCTGCCGAAGCACGTCTGCCACTCTTGCCTGGTCCGTCGCATCGCCCATCACATTGACGCGCTCCCGCCGCAGCGCCTCCACGTCCTGCGCCAACTCGGCGTTCCGACGTTCCAAAATCCGCCGTACCGACACCTCGCTCTCGATCTGTGCCCTGGCTTGGTGGAGCTCGCGTTCTAGCGCATCTACCCTCTCGCGCTCGGACTGGGCGATGCGGTCGGCGTTTTCGACGTCCTTGGTCAGTCGTTGCGTCTCTGCCTGGAGCGTGGCTCGTTCTTGCTGCATGGCGTGTTCGAGACGATCTCTCGCTTCCTCGCTATTGCGGAGCTGTTCCGTGAGCTCCTGGAACGCCATCTCGTCCGCTTCCGTAACTGCGAGCAATTTGTGAGCAACGCCGTCAGGGCAAAAAAGAACGAGGAAATGGGACCATACGCTTCCTCCGGGACGCCGATAATCGAGACGCAGAGAGTACTGCCCCATTCGCGCTGAGAAAGACAACGGGGCGACGAGGAGTAAAAGACGTACGTGAACGTTCCGCTATACGATCGAAGCCAGCTTCGAGATTGTCCATTTTTTGTACGTGTTTCTCGAGCGCGAAACGCGCCTCCTGCACAGAACTGAGAATCGCCGGGTCTGAATCCGTTTGCGCGTACTCCTCCAGGTCGTGTACCACCTGCAAAAACGCTGTACCCCAAACCCGATTACGACCAGCACGCACGTTAGCAGTTCGGAACCTTACCGTCAACGTCTTCCCGCTCGAACGAATAAGCCGAGTCTTTGCCTCCAGAAGGCGAAAAATCGATAGTGGGTACCGGGTCTTCCATCCCTTTGGTATCAAACGGTAGTTGTCCATGCACCTCCCCTCGGTACACTTGACGACGTTTGCGCTCATTCGCGCTGCAACGCACTTGTCGTACTACGCCACGACGAATGAAATGCGTGCACTTACGAGAGTTTTGCCATGACCTCGAGTATCGATTGCGCGCGTTGATAAAAGAAGCGTGCTATTTGGGCATGAACGACAAGGGATGAAACGTATGCTCCAAGTACTCACCAAACTCTTTTCGGCGTACAATCTCGATCACCGTAGCGCCATAACAATATAACATGCCGTGTAACCGCTGGATGTGTGAAAAGTTGTTCTTGGTTCGAAGCTTGCTCTGCAATTGAGAGAGTGCCGTCGGCAGCTCAACGAGATCCACGTTTAGAGTGCTGATGTGGCGCAACGCCCCAATGCATTGCTCAGTGTAGTCGTTCTGGATGAAGTTCGTTTAGCCGCCCCACCCTGTCGACGATTCCACCGCTGACCTTGGCGCGTGTAACCACTCCCACTTCGTGCCTCAGAACCCCATCGAGTTGCTTAAGCTCTGTAAAACAGGATGAGGACATCGTCAGCTATCAGTCTCGTCGAGTTTCACCTTGCATGAGCCCATCGTCGTTCGTCGCAGGACTCTCTAACGCAGCCGCAATCTCAGATGCCTTGTCCAGCGCGTCGTGAAACCTCCTCCCCGAAGCTTCCGCATCTTCAATGATCCTAACCAGAAAAAAACATCAGCAAGACACTTCAGAGAAGGGGCTCGTCCTTACTTGACGTTGGCCACCGTCGACCGAACCACCTCCCCGCCCCCCGTCAACCTCCCCACCGCGACTTCTGACTCAGAAAATTGCGTTCCTAACTCGTCTGCAAAATGCACATGATCAGCGACGGCAGCTCCCTACGTCTGCACCACGAGAACGCGGCAGCAACACCCACTGTGTATGCGCGCACAGCCCTCCGCGACGAGCTTCATCCGGTCCCTAGAGACGTACATCCCGAGCGTCCGCGGGCGCTCGCCGCCCTCGATCGCCTTGCGCGTCGTCTGGGACATGAACTCGGCGTGGACGTGAACCCGGTGGATGATGTCCAAGTCGCCATCGACGGCAGCGAGCAGCGACGCCTGGCGCGCGAGGTCCCGGGAGGCGGTGACGGCGATCCCGTCAAACACGTCCGTGATGTCGAGCGTGTTGAGGTCGAGGCTGCTGCACGCAATCCGGACCGCTTCGTGCTGGCGATGGAGCGTGGCGAGCGTGTGGGTGATGTAGTCGAGGTAGACGTGCGCGCTGCGTAGGTACTGCGCTGCGAGATGGGAAGGCTTGTACGGCGGAGTCGCAGATAGGATTTCTGCGCGCGCAGCAAAGCGGTGAACGGGAAAATACGAGGTGATGGAATGGCAAGAGACGTACCTTCTATGGGTAGTTGCAGTGGCGGCTCGATGCGGAGCTCCCTGAGCACTTCGGGCAGGTCGAGGTCGAGGTAGTGTTTGTTGAACACGTAGATGGTCTGTCGCACCGTATGTGAGTACAACAAGACCGAGAATGCGTCTGGACGGCGACATGGGTGACGGTGGCACACACCTGGTCTTGAGCACCGACGAGTTCACGGATGTTATCGGTCCGTAGGCGCGTCCCATCCGAGAGGTATGCCAGTATAGCATCTTGATCTATGCCAATTTCTTGATGGAGGAAGTACTCGAGGCTACCTTTCCTGTAGCGGACGAGTGAGACGAATTGCTCACAACTGCCGTCGAGTCGCACCTCTCAATGTCCCGCAAGGTAGCACTAACCTAGGTGGGGGGATGTTCAGCAGGCAGTGCGCCCAGCGATGAACAAGACTCACTTGAAAAGATTCGCCGTCCTCAGCACGGCATATCTGAATCATAATATCTGGATTGTGTACGGTCGAGAGAGGCAAAGCAGGCCGAGGGAACGCGACATGGGGATACAAAAATGGGCATTAAGTCCCTAACCCGCAACACCAAAAATACCCAGGCCACCATTACAAGGTATACGACGTATAAGTTACTTGCAGACTTTACTAGCCAGCGGCACGCCCCGTTTGCTCACCCGCTCGACGCTCGCTCCTCCTCGTCATCCTCTTCGAACGAAACACACCAAAAAACCGTTCCTACCGGCCCCCCATCGTCTTCGTCTATGGCCGCCTTCTTGCGTTCACAGCAGACAAACTTGACTGGATGCTTGTCCCAGTACCGAATCAGATCGAAAGAGATGCCGCCTGGGAGACGCAGCGCCAAGGTCGGGCTGAACTCGAGGTACCCATAACAAAAGTCTGTCGTCATGAGATCCTGCACCGGTGCGTCTTGTCAGCTCATTCTCCATCCTCCATAGATCCAACCCACACATACCTGTGGTCCCAGCACAACCTCTTGGCGATGCTGCGCACAGCTAAAGAACGACTTGCGTTCGCTGGCCGTCCGAAAGTCCAGATCATGTCTAGTTCCTTTCCACCGTACGTGTGCCCTCTCGAGGGTTCTTTTAACTCTGCCGTTGACGTTGTCTCGCAAGAACGAGTGTGCGGAGCTATGCGACGTGTCGGAACTCGAGGAACACGAAGTGGAGAACGAGGTCTGGGAGAACGAGGGAGGTGTCCCATCGCAAGAGTGCGACTGGCGCACGGTGCACGCAGAGGTAGTCCACAGCTGGGACGTGTCGTCGGATATAGAATCATGAGGAGGAAATCGAGGAAGCTCGGAAGAAGGAAGCCCGCCTGGCCCATAAATTCGTTCGTGCGCAAAGTGAGGCATCGTTGCTATCAGGGGTGAAAGCGCCCATGGTTTAGAAGACGTGAGATCGTGCTCCAACGTCGGATCGATGAAGCTGCATTTCACGCCGCCGATTTGAACAGGTGCAAGACTGGATTGTCAAAGTAGACACTCACTGCATGAACTTGAGGGCCGCGCCAGAGCCCCATGGAAGCTTGAGCCGCTTCTCAAAGATGTTGCCAAACAACACATCGTCGGCTGAATGTGGTTGCAAGAACCGGCCTGTTTGAGACACCTCAGACAGAGATGGGAGACGAGACAGGCCCAACCCTGCACACCTTGAACCTGGATGCTCCAAGTGATCCCTTTTCTGTCTTCCCTCTCGAAGTACTCGCTCGTCAAGTGCCTTCCTTTTCGATCGACAAAATTCTTGACGCATATCGCGATTCTGCCTTGGAAATGCTCGGATACGATCGTATGCGCCTGTCCGGTGTTGACAATGTCGGTGATGGGCACCAGATCGTTGACGGTGGGGCCAGCAAGGACACGTAGGCGAGGCATGGTCCAAGTCGACGGGGCCAGCACGTCGTTTTTGAGGGGCTCGGTGCACAGACTCGGTGCGTAGGAAAGCTACCCGCTTTCGGCAAGTATCATGATAAGAGTGACAGTGGTCGGCAATGGGTGGGCCAGAGGACAGGTATTTCGTTGGCCAGAGTCCGGCTGTCGCGCGCATAGCCTGATCAAGATCTGATGTTTGACAAGTGCTATGCTGTACATCGCGGGTATCAAGGAGCGAAACACGAACAAGTAGACCCGTAGGCAGGAGAAGGGGATAACGTGCCAAAGCGATGATGCTAAACCTATGAAAAGTAACACGAGCCCGAGGGAAATGAGGAACCGCAGATAGTGTCGGTCGACGAAATCCAAACCAGTCCTGGACCGTGCCCAAAACAACAAAACTCATCACCTCGTATCCTACCCTGGCCCTGGATGCCGAAGCCAAGGATCACCGTCAACTGTCACAACACTCCTGCTTGCAGCACTGCCAACACGCTCAGCGGGACAAGCGGGGTCATCCTTGACATACCCGCGTTCACCCGCGTCCAACTTGAAGAGGATACCTCTGCCGCCCTGGCTATCGATGACCCACACAGTTTGTTCACCGTGTCTGCAGCTCCGTTGTACGTCTGCTCAAGCCCCTCGGGCGTCGCAACACCAGTGCTATTGAGCGCAGAGCTATAGGACGCCATCAGCCCCATCGTGCACCGATTACACACACTTGCAGTGACGTTAGGACCAAGAACTTCACCGAGGACCAATCTGTAGAAATAGTAGCGGGAGGGGTCGATGTCGGCGATGGCTTCAACATAGCAGTACGCGTCCGTCTCCGAATCCACGCTGCAGCCAATGTTGCGCATCAGGTTGTACGCGTACAGGGCTGCGATTCAGCAGCATGCAAAAATAACAGTTAGGCAATGCGATTAATGATGGACGCGACAGTCACCGTTGAGGGCCATCACGGCTGTCTCGACCTGATCCGCAAGATCCCTTTGGCACGACGTTTGCAACGACGCCGCAAACCAGGACATGTTGTCATCACACTGCGACTGCGAAGGATCTGTGTTGCAGGTGCCCCACATGTCTGTGTTCATCAAGCCGATGTCTTCTTGAGCCTGTTGGTTCCAAGAGGATCGTTCGCACTTTCTCGGCGACGGGAGGATGATGCTCACCTCTGCAAATGCATAAGAAGCATACATCAACAGGGAGAATGGTCGGCAGGAAATCAGCGGATCCGAAGCTGTCATGTTGAGGAAAAAGTCGTAGCAAGCGGTGGTGGTAAAGTTCGAAGAAAGTGCTGTGTCAAAGGGCTGAGGGAACGGCGAGGGTAACGCTGGGTCCACGGGAACCGTCGGGACGGATGTCGTTGCATTACGCACTACAAGTCGACCCAAAGCAGATCTCCTGCTCAACGGATTGCTTGGAGGCGTGTGTGGATCGTGGAGGGACCAATCTAATACGTGTGACCATCCGATCCATTCGTGATCGCAACCCACTGAAAATAGGTCAAAGAAAGCGGGGTGTGCCTCGAAGCGGGTGGATGCCGCGAGGAGGATGAGAGTGAGAGGGACGAGGACGACGGTCCGTTGAATCAACCAGCGAAACTTTTGTTTTGAAGATGCGGTATGAGTATCCTGCATAGGGTGATTCGTTTGGGTCAAGCGTGAAGGAACAACCTGCTGCCATAAAAGAGGAAGCAGGGTGAACATGACTGCAGAGCGATGAGGTCGTCGAAAACGAGTGACTAGAAAAAAGAGCGGAGGACTAAAACGAGTGGACAAAGGCCTTTGCCTAGAATATCGGTTGAGACAGGAGGGCGTTTAGCTGTCGGGAGGATCAACTGAGGTAGAAGGGTATGATCGTCATGGAACTTCTGCCCACCTGGCTTTTAGGAAAGTAGGGCGAGTGCCAGTTACGTTCCGAAGGCACTGTTCAGCCAGGGCATGTTTCCCATTGTGTCATGGCCCAGGCCCTGCGATTATCTCCGCGAAATTGAAGCGAAACTTTATAGCCGAGAGTAATAAGCGTCTCTCAAAAACCGGCGGTTCGGCCGCTGTCAAGTGTGCACGGAAATTTCACGACTCACCCGTCAGGTTCAACGCAGCTGGACCCAGCCTTCTTGCGCGACCATGAGCTGGACGAACAAAGGCACGCGGTTGTCCAGAGGGCATGGTTTCACAATGCATTGCCACATGGTGCTATCCGGAGTTCGTATACAATGGTCATATAATACGCCAGTCAAGCTGTCATACGTGTTTCACGTCGGGACCCCCATCGTAACCGGACCGTCCTTTCTCCCTGCAACACGTCCCCAGCATGTCCAACGTCGCACCGCGCTAGAACACAGAGCCACCCCCTGCGGGTATCGTAACCACGTCCAAAACGCGAGAAGCTTCCTGGCTCACCATCAATGACGATATCCGCTCCATTCATATACCTTCCTGCACGACTGCACAACACCACCGCGCCGGTAAGCTCTGTCGGATCGCCCATCCTACCCATCGGATTTCTTGACGCCCATATCTGCCTCGCTTCCTCGAGTCCCGACCCATGGTTCGAGACCGTGTCTATGTATCCTGGACTAATGTTGTTTACCCGAATTCCGTACCGCGCCCACTCTGCTGCCAGTGAATTTTTGAGCTGCAGCAATGCGCCTTTAGAGACATTGTACGACACTTGCGGCTACGGAAAGTTGACACTGTGTGCAGAGATCGACGCCGCGAAGACGATGCTACCACCCGTCTGCTGCTTCACCATCTCACTGCAGACAGACGACCGCCGTCCGGGTGTTGTTCGAAAGCATGGATTAATGTCACCACATGACACAGCAATGGATCAGCTTACCTGGCGACAGCTTGCGCACACAACCAGCTCCCGGTCGTGTTGACGTCGAGTGTCCACGCTTCCACTCGTCGAAGCTCAGCTCCAATGCGTCTGTGCACGCCACCACCCCCGCGTAACACATCAATATATCCACGCTACCGAGTTCGGGCACGGTCTGCATGACAGCCTCTCGGACGCGCCGTTCATCTCTTACGTCAACCGCCTTGGTGACTACCTTGGCAGAAGGGAAGCTGGCAACGAGTTCCCGTACCACGTTATCGGCGCTCTTGGGGCGGACGTCCCAAAGCGAGACACCAGATGCGCCATGTTCGAGGAGCGCGCGGGCGGCGACTAACTCGAGGTAACTGCATCAGCCAGTCGCTGCGCAAGAGAGATAGGTGTTGATTTTGTCCAATGGGAACCGTCGACATTAGTAATCAGATCATCATATCTTGCTTCTAGCCCCTCGACGAAGCAATATAGTGTAGTGACTTACCTGTTGCATTCCCTCGGATTGTGAAACGCCAGACAGCGCGGTCTGCAGGTGTAAGGTTCGGTGGGGGAGGAGATAGTGGTCGTGTGAGAGGGTTGGATCCTTCGGAAAGGACCATCTGAGGGAGAACACGAGCCGTGAGCTCGAGTGCTTGAGCCATTCGTCAAGGTTGTGTCGAAAGTCGGCCAGCGGAGGGCCACGAAAATATTGGACGGACGCTGTTACTTATGACTCGCGTACTCGTTCGGAAACCGGCGAAAGAGATTACATATATTGGGGTGGCATAAGATCGGTCATGAGCAGATGAGTTTGTTTGTTCTCTTCGTCGCCAAGGAACGTGATCAAGTCACATTGCGACCTCAAAGCTAGTGGATGCCGACCCACGATTGCGAAGCAAGTGCATCACCACCACCCGGCAGGTGATTGGTCGTTGGCGGATCGAAGTTCAGCCGTTCGTTGCAGCCTGTGCACAAAAGCAGAAAGTCACGCAAGGGGTGGGAGGCATGTTACGAACAATTACCATGGGGATCAGAATCGCATGCGGGCACATTGGTCCATCATGATGGGTAGGCAGGAAGGGCCAGCCTGAGAATCCAATGAGCGGACTCCACGACAAATAGTCGTTGTGGCCTAAGAGAGATGGATGGATTAATAGAAGACGAGGTTGCGATTGCTCGGACATAAGACCGCAGTACTGTCGACGTTGCGACCGGACCCCCCCCGCAAGCGCAACTGGAAAGTTTAGTCTTGTCGCCGCCTATTGTCCCCCCAGGCCGACCCGCGCTGACGCCCAGAGGTCTGGTAGGCTGTACGACCTGGCTCCTGCAAAGTTCCAGCGGTCCGGTGGGATACAATGCCATGCACAGTTCTTTGGCCGAGTTGTGAGCGGGGATGCCCCGTGGGAAATCCCAGGACCTTTGAATTTGATGGTCGACGGCTTTCTCTTTGAACTCTGACCTCGATCTGCTTGTGCACGCTACAGTCGCCCAACACACCTTTCCTGCCGCCATCCTCGACCCTGCTGCGCCATTCTCTGCTAACAACCGAACCAGCCATCGTATTGCTATTGCATCACTGTCGCATCTTGTGGTCGCTTTGTCCACCTTCACTATTGCTCGACGCCAATACCGTACCCTCTTGACAATATCCAGACATGTCGCAAGTAACCCGGCCATCATCATCGAACGCGTATGTTGCAGCCGGCTTTCTGCCTTTCCCTCCTCATGTCGTTTGTCCTCTTGTTAGACTTTCCAACCACAATGATTCCTCATGGAAGAGTGGCCTCCGCCCTCCACCAAAAGACCTACGACCGCAAACAGAAGACGTAACCGCCACCAAGGGCACAGAATTTGAAGATATGTTCCTCCGTCGCGAACTCCTCATGGGCATCTTTGAGGCAGGTTTCGAGAAACCTTCACCAATACAAGAAGAAGCCATCCCCATCGCCCTCACCAAACGTGACATTCTTGCTCGTGCAAAGAACGGCACCGGCAAAACGGCTGCTTTCGTCATACCCTCCTTGCAGCAAATTGACGTCAACAGGAACAAGATCCAAGCTCTCCTACTCGTCCCTACTCGCGAACTCGCTCTCCAGACTTCCCAAGTTTGTAAAATCCTCGGAAAACACATGGGCATTCAAGTCATGGTAACTACCGGCGGTACCACCCTCAAAGACGATATCATGCGTTTGTCAGAGACGGTTCATGTACTTGTTGGCACTCCTGGCCGTATCCTCGACTTGGTTGGCAAGAACATTGCCGATCTCAGCGAGTGTCCTGTTTTCGTCATGGACGAAGCGGACAAGCTCCTCTCGCCCGAATTCACACCCGTCATGGAGCAATTACTCTCTTTCCTTCCTACCGACCGTCAGGTAATGCTCTTCAGTGCAACCTTCCCGCTTATTGTAAAGGACTTCAAGGTACGTGTTCGTTTTTATCTCTTTATCCAATGGCTGCCTTACCCGTGGGAGTAGGATAAACACATGAAGTCGCCGTACGAGATAAACCTCATGGAGGAACTCACCCTGCGTGGTGTAACGCAATATTACGCTTATGTCGAAGAACGGCAGAAAGTGCATTGCCTAAATACGTTATTCTCCAAGGTGCGCCCGCCCTGTGTTCTATGCGTCCACCTCGTTCATCGTTCCGTAGCTTCAAATTAACCAATCGATCATCTTTTGTAACTCCACTAATCGTGTTGAGCTGTTGGCCAAGAAAGTCACGGAACTTGGCTACTCGTGTTTCTATTCACACGCGAAAATGCTGCAATCGCACCGTAATCGCGTATTCCACGACTTCCGTAACGGCGTATGTAGGAACCTCGTTTGTTCGGACCTGCTCACGCGAGGCATTGATATCCAAGCCGTGAACGTTGTCATCAACTTTGACTTTCCAAAAAACTCGGAAACTTACCTCCACCGTATTGGGCGATCAGGTCGTTTTGGACATTTAGGTCTCGCCATCAACCTCGTCACATACGAGGATCGATTCAATCTATACCGCATCGAGCAGGAGCTTGGGACGGAGATACAGCCTATTCCCCAGACCATTGACAAGGGGTTGTACGTCGCACCCGTTGCAGCCGAGGAGACAACACCTGCATCGCAAAAGCCAATTGCTCAACCTCAGCCTCAGCCACCTCAAACACAAGTACGGCAGCAAACGCTAGTTCAGCAGAGTCAACCGGCCCAAAACGGGAGGCAGAGCAGTGCATCGGTACAACCGCGGGCTCCCTCGCGTGGTGGGTACGCTAATCAGGCTGGATATCGGGGAACTCCTGTGGGTAGATGAAGAGTCTCGCTACAGGAGGTGGGGGATTGTTGGGTGAAGGAGAGAGGAAGGGTTGTCATCCGACTCGCAGTCCGCCGGCAGCTGAACCACGCTTCACTATTCTCGGTCTTGTACGTCATCATCGCCATCATCACCTTTTTTTTGGGAGGGGGGGAGTCCAGCCACTTTGTTTTTTCTCGATCTCTTTCACCATCGTCGGGGGCACCACCTGGCCATTATCCTCACCTCGTTGTGTGTATGTGTTCAATCCACTCCTATATATTATAGGTTACTCCTCTTTACCTTTCGTTTCTGGTCTCGACTCTCGACGTGATATGTGTCTTCTTTTCACCCCCCTCTCCCTCCCCTTCCCGAGCCGTCCTCCGTTTCCCTGTATTGTGGACCGAGGTAGTGTATCGTGCGGGAGATTGACGGATTGTGCATGTAGGTCGGATGAGCTTCGGTGATGCCTGCGTTGTGGTGGTATCGAGGGATGGAGGGCAGGGCAGAGATCAATCTTTTCTGGAGTCATCCTTGCTTTGTTATCTTGGTGAGGTGACTCTCTTTCGGTGTTACCAATTGATCTGTTGCCTTTGTCTCTCGCTGTCCATGATTCGCGTGCATGTGTGATTAGAACCTCGAGAGGCTGACCATTACAGTAAATAGATTGATCGTTAAAAGGGAGGCCTGTTCTTCCGGAAGTGCTCTCGCAGGGGGCTCAGTCGATCCAATATCCTCCTGCCCTCCGAGTAGATCAAAAGCGGAACTGCTGGACTCGCTCGTGGACGAGTTTGACGCCGTCGTGGACGCTCGTCGGATTTTAGCTTTCTTAGTGGCTACCCGAAGGAGGTGGCGTGGTCGAGAAACTCAAGAAGACAAGAAGAAACAACCAATACTCTTGATAGGCGGCCCGACCAAGTCCGAGTCGGCCCGACGATAGAAACTCTCGGACAAAAGACTCGAAATAATAATGCGCGCACGGGTCGACTCTCGGCGGGTGGTGTCACACACATCCGTCGGCGATTCCTGCCGAGACCGGAGGGACGGACGACGAGAATAAGAATCGCGCGGAGCAACCCGAGCGGCGCTCGCTCGAGCCGATTTTGGCGACACACTACCGCGTGAGTCTGCAGGCTCACGCACGTTTCAGGTCGTCAGTGCCGGGGGACAAGTTGCCCAAGGACAGATGAGCATGGAGCCCGCCTGTGGACTGCGGGGTTCCAAGCGTGATTGGCTCGGGAAAATAGGCTGACCCAAGTGGGCACCGATGCCGCCTGAGCGAGTCTTCAGCCCTGATTCGGCCGCGGCCAAGGCATTAATTCTGCGTCGAAGGAGTCCGTAGGAGTGTCCCAGCGCGATGCACTACCGTTTCACCGAGAGTTGTGATGATCATAATTCTGCCACAAGCCTACAAGCTTGCACCATATACTGTACATGTGTGGTCAAGGGATCCTTGGCAGACGAAAACACACACCTATTCCGCACCTTAGTAAAAGGGAGTAGGACAACGTCAGAACTAGGCAGCAGCGCCCGCTCCGATCAACTGCTCCAACCGCGCTGTATCCATCCCTGGCGTCCTGGGAATTATGCTGCACCGAAATGGCAGTGGACGTCTTTCCATTAGGGACCGGACGGGAAGGAGGGGACCACCGTGATCAGAGACGGGGGTACACGCTTTCGAGCGCATTATTACTCACATTGTCACGCCATTCGAAAATTTTGGTTCTACGGGGATCTCCACCCCGTGCTCGTCCTTGGCCTTCGCGATCGTGAACACGGCCAATATGTTGGCGATCGCGAACCACAAAGCCGTATCCGCAAAGTGTCTCCCAACGCAGATGCGGCGGCCGAATCCGAATGTAATGTTTTCAACGTCATCGGGCTTGAGCGTACCGTCGTCATTGAGGAAGCGCTCGGGAATAAACTCGTGGGGGTTTGGATATTTGGACTCATTGCGGCTCATCGACCTGACAAGGAGAGAGCGTCAGCTGAACATTGGCCGAACTGCAGAGAAGGCCGAAGGAAACTAACCACAAATTGGATAAAACCATGGCCCCTGTGAATACGTATGAACATATAAGAAATCTGTGCGATTCGAGAAACCCACCTTTCGGGATGTGATATCCAGCGTAGATGTCGTCTTCAAGCACAGCGTGTGGGACCGCTGGTGTATGGGAAAATTAACCAATAAAAAAGCATTCGTGGGTAACACTTACACAAGGGGACGACGGGTTGATACCTAAGCGTCTCTCGAAGAACCGCGTCGACGTACGGCAGCAGTGGCCGATCTTCCATCCCTGGAAGCCTATTTCTACCCACCACGGCATCGATTTGCGCCTGGGCCTTCTTCTGTGCATCAGGGGTCACTGCCATCAGGAGCAGGAACAACGAGATGACAGCGTTCGACTATCCTCGGTGCTTTGAGCCACAGAAAGGGATGCTAACACAAGATCAAGTTCTTGGCTTACCGTCTCAGACGCAGCTAAGAATCTAATTGAGACGAGGCAGGGACAGAAATATGCGCTATTCACCTATGAAACCAGTTGCGGCTGCTTCCGATAGGTCTTTCATCCATTCTATGTCCGTGCTTTTCTCTTCCATGTTGCGGAGCGCATCGGACACCATGGATGGTGCAGAGTGGCCCGTGGACTTCTACAACGATGAAACGACGTCTCGAAATTCTCAAATGCTCCTTACTAATCCTTGCAGAGAGTACTCGAACGACTTTTCAATGTACCTCTTCGCGCCTGCCTTGGCTGCCGCCATCTCCTGTTTGAAAGACATCCCAGGAAACCAAGATGGAAGCTGCAATACTAGGCATCGTCGACAGTCCAGGAGCGGGGTGGTGATAAGGTGTAATTTGACTCACCTGCTGGAAATGCGCCGACTAAGACCGAGATATCGGGGCGCATGGCACGAGCAGAAACCTTGATCGTCTTCGCAATTATATCGTAGAGCTCGTCTCTCGGGGACTTTGCATCATAGGCGTACACGCTATTCAAAGTAATAGATCCTGTATACCTGCACTGCACAGTGAAAGCCATCGACGTCGTTCCAAGTAGGTGAGAGCATACTCATATATGTGGTTGGGAAACTGCTCAGGACAATCCAAAAGCCCGCACAATAGATGACACACTTTTCGGTGTTGGAGGGGTATGAACCTATGGACTGCTTCGCGCCGGAACGTCTGGTGAAAAAAGCGCCTGTGTAGACGCCACCTATCGCCATATTCCATGAAGATGGAGCTGAAGTCCCTTCCACACCTACAATCCATGGTCACGTCAATCGACATGGTTGATGGATGAGAACTCGCATCTCTTTGGTAGCAAGGAAAGGCCGGTCTGAATAGTTCCTAGAGCGGTTTTCGAGTAATTCCTTTGCGATCTCCTCCGAGTTTATGATGATGATGTCCCTTCCCAGAATACGGGTGTAGATAAGGTCTCCTAGGCTCACCAAGTTGAGCAGACGGCACAAGCTAGGTCCGCATTATGTTACCATATTTTTTTGCCCACTCGGCGTACAACAACCATGGAAAATCCGCGTTGATTGCGGCAGCGTTCCCAACGAACGGTAGTCTCGATGGGCCAGGGGGCAATGGGTAAGAGATGCGAGGCCTCGTGTTCTTGAGGTATCGGTGTACGATGTCGAGCGCCACGACACTAGCAAGCGCAAGGCCGGAAATCGATAAAGACCACATTGCTGGTGACGGTGCGAGAACGGGTCGAGTCAGCAGGGCTATATAGAGAATCTCTGTCCCCGCATGAATTGATCAACCAAAGGATCACGAGTTTCGAAACGAATCTTGTGACAGTTCGGCGCAAACCGCAAAGGGATCTGTTAAGCCAGCCAAAGTTGCGTTTGTAGCCGTGCAAGACCTCGGGACCATGTAGTGGCTTGATTGTAGATGGCCAGACAGGTCTCAAGGTCCGCAACCTGTCCGCAACCTGACTTGAAGTACTTGCAGACATCAATTAGGGCGGCTGCCGGTCCGAGGGAAAGTCCGGCAGGCTGAGCGCACGTGCACATAATCCTCCAGACATGCCTCCCATCCCCACCACGTTCGACACGGACGCGCAGGCTCTTCTCGGAGCAGCCGAACGCCGCCAGAACGACCTCTCGACGTTTCAAATCCCCCGCCTCCGTGCATGCACGGGACCGCTCGCAATACAGCAGGCGTGGGCTGCCGAAGTCAGAGATGACATCGAACAGTTGGCCAAGCAGATCGAAGTAAGCGGATTTTCTGGATGCCTACGACACACCTCGAACGACCGTAACAAAAACTGATGTAAAAATTGGCGGCCCCGACCGTGGCTGGGCTCGCGTTCGTAGGAGCTGGATGTCCTCGTGGATGACCAGCAGAGCCGTAGGGCACGCGCGGCGCTCAGACTCAAGGTGGATGAGCATCTCAAGGTGCTGGATGGGTATGTCCGGGTCCGTCGTCTTGCTCTCTGGACTCATCCCTGCAGGCTACGTCGTGACTCTCGGGCAGCCGTGCTCGCCTCGAAGCGTGCAATAGACGCGCAAAGTCGATCGCAGCGTGAAGAGCTTCTTCGTTCCCCCTCTCTCCGCGAACCAGTGACACCCGCCAACGAGAAGGCCACGTACGTGTTTTTTGGGCGTCGTGGCTGTGGTGTCCCTCGGGAACTAACAAGGACGGCAACCTTTTGCATTGCAGAGAAGATGTACTCATGAAGGCCAGCAACAACGTCACGGAAGCTCTACAACGGACGATTGGGCTCATGCAAAAAGAGCTCGAACAGAGCGTCCTCTCTGCCCAATTACTCGGTTCGTGAATCTCATCCCTGTTGGGTTTAACCGACCCTGTCGACAGAATCCTCCACGGCAAACCTCCAATCTGCCTCGCAAGTGCACGATAGCCTTGATCTTCTCATCGGTACCTCGAAGCAACTCGTGACAGCGCTCGAGCGAACGGACTGGCTCGATCGTGTGCTCATCATCTCTGCCCTTGTCTTCTTTTGGCTCGTGGTATTGTTCGTGTTAAAGCAACGGATAATCGACAGAGGTCTCAGGATCGCATTCTGGTGGACAAAGTTTGTACCCGTCATCGGTGGTTCTCGCGGGCGAGCCACAAAGGAAACGTTGATAAAGGCAATTGTGATGGACGGGAGTGCGGAGGACGCGCTGACGAGTGTCGTGGTCGCGGCAGCAACCATTTCGCCGACGCTTGCTTCCGTGTTGGCAGCCACAACTTCATCGGGCCACACGGTCGATGCCTCGCATGCTGCAGAATTTGCGCTACCGTCGGCCATCGTTCCAGTCCCAGCCGCGGTCGCCGATGCGGGAGGTACTGATCCTGCACATGTTGAGCTGTAGGCTGGTACGATCCCTTATCAGTATATAATATTGGTCGGGCATTCATCTCAGTCCAACTGCTATTGGAAAAATCGACTGAAGAACGTAAGACGTGCGAACGCTCCTGGCAGTAAGCAGGTGAGTCCTCGGCTGAGCTCGCGCCATCGCAGGGTACTCGCGCACCTTGCCTCTGGTGTTCGTCGTACTCGTGCATCCTGCCTATTAGCCTGGTATAGCCTCTAGGCCACATCAACTTGAATACCGGTCAAAGAATCTTATTCGTGCGCCCTTTAGGTTTTGCTGCCTTCTTAACGGTCTTTGAGATCACGCGCACAGTAGCAAATCAACTTGCCACGCACCATGCTCTTCACTCGCCATGATGCCCGGCAAACCGGCCCGGATTCCTCCGAAACACCTCGCCGAACATCACCGACTGCTGAGTGCTCCCCGACCCTCACCCCGGATTCGACCACTCAACCCAGCTATGAGTTCAACGAGGAAGCGACGTCTCAGAGCACCTCGTCCGAGCTTCTGGGTGCACTTGGGACCCATGTTTAGAATGCCGCCTTCAATAGCCAGCCGAACTTGTCAAACATCTTCAATCCCTTCCCCGGCTCTTATCATCCCGACTGTTTGAGCCGAAACTTCCAGACCACGCCTGGCGCTCTTCCGTTTTCTAGTGTCGAGACTTTAGAGACGGTGGTGGCCACCAACAGCGAGCAGAGGACAACAAAGCGTTGTCGTATGAGCACGGACTCGGCATCCCAGACTCGTACTCGGGGCATTCCTCTCCCACATCTCGCTCTCGCTGTTCCTCGATGGACTTTCCCTTCTTTTCTTCGTATAGCGTTTTCCGTGATTCTGGCGATGTTTCCGGCCACGGCAATGACGTATCCCGTATGCAGACACGAAGTTCGGAAAGGAAACTAGAGCCTCTTGCCTAAGCAGCGAACAAATGGAGTACCAGGCAAGAGAAGGACGCAATCGCATTTCCATGGGCCAATGTGAGAGGATGGAGAGGGGAGACACGAATGGATCATCAAGTTCGCAGGTACGTTAATTCCACGGGGAGCTCACTTGTACAGCTAAGAGCAAGTATGACCCAATCACGAAGTGCAATGCATTGAAAAGCGGTGGCGGGAGGAGAAGGGAATATTGACTATGGGATCACCGTCTGGAGGGCTGCGAGCATGCTATGTACCCTCCTCAGGTGTGTACCCCGTTGCACCGCGCCCTGGGCGTTGTGCCCGTGGTTGGACATGTTTCATAGCTTCTCCGAGACGTCTCCGGCATCCTCGATACACTCCAGCACTCCCGAAGATGCCATCTCGCGATCGGTAGGTACAGCCTTTACACTCGCCAATTCGTTCTGTTGAATTGGGGGTCTTCCGGCTCGCATATGATCGTTTCGAGTGTAGCTAAAGTGTATAATACGTGACGTGGCATGTAGTACAAGCAATAGAAAGCCAAATTACTTTGCCGACCGCTGAAAGCATCCTAAAATTAGATAACCGGTTCGAATGCATCGTCAAGCGGGTCTATGTAGTGCGCCACGGTTCCTGTCAGTAGAACACACAAATGAAAGGGTTAACCAACCGGGCACCGGGGCAACATGCGATGTCGATGCAGGAATCATGGTGCGACTCCTAGACGCACGGGGAATTAAGCCAGGAGTCGAGCGACGGCCATCAGAGATGCGTGCATTGGAGGCCGGGGTAGCGCTGCGGGAGCCGCGGCCATGTAGCGTCTGACCTAGGGAAGTGGGGGCGGACCTACGGCTACCCACTTAGCGTGTATGGGAGTGAGAGATAGGTTAGGGCACAAGTATATTCATTACTCACTTAATGCGGAGCCGCTTGCCTCAGATGTTGACCTGACTGGTGTACGCACTACATGCCTAGATCGGCATAACTGGGATGCTTGCCCTTTCGGGTTTTCCGGAACCTCTAGGATCCCGGTCAGAGGGTTTGGAATCTAACATGTGCATCCTTGGGGCATACCAGGAACATTTTTGGGGCCTTCGTCCACCAGCATAACGTTCAGGCTCGTGCCCTCCTCTTTCACTTCCTCTTTCTGTTCATTCACCTGTCGCATTTGAACACCGAGACCTGCTGTTCCTACCACACCGGTGATGGACGGACCCTTAAGGGCTGGACAACCAGTTAATATTACTCATAGGAGCTGACGCAATGTCTCACCCCTTTTTCCAGTCGCTGGAGGTACCCTCACCGACATTCCATACCAGGCAGCAGCGCCATCAAGTAGGGTACTCCAGGCCACCTCATCGCTGCCCAGCATCTCGACGTTCCACTCGTATGTCTCACCGCTCAGCGTTGGGCCCAGCTGAGCGTCGTATAATGCCCAATCTGTCACTATTACTATTTCTAAACCAAGGGAACTACATGAACATACCTAGGTCCAGGGGGGAGAGTCTCTCCAGGTCCATATTAACATTTGCGATGTTGCGCCTCCACCCGTCGACGCTGGTGGAGTCATGCCGGCCGACTACGAATTCTGTCGTGAGGTAGAGGTCGAAGTAGCAATGGTGTTTTGCGACCAGGTCAAAGTCCTTTTGACATTGGATTAATAGCTGTTCGAGGACGGTGTCCATCATTACCACCATCTGTTGAGCGAAGGAGCGAAATTTGCTGTTGACCTTCCATTTTCTCTTGCTCGCTAGTCCCAAAAACTCGGACATTAGGTAGTAGCGCCAGAAAAACCGGCGTAGATGGCTATAGTAGTATTCTGGTACGCATGTCTTAAACTCCACGTCACTATTGGTATAAAATGCGTGAATGTCGACATGTTCTTCTCTCTCCTGGTAGTCAAGTCTATATCGAAGGAGAGGGTCACGTACTCCAGAATCATGGTGAAATGCGGTGTGCCAGGGGGTGGGAAGCCGAACATGAGGTCTGACATGGTTTGGCTTGTACGAAATGATGTATAACGCTTTGCCAATGCAACCGCTACCAGGGGTCCCGTACCGGAGTAGAAGGCCTGATTAATGCCTCCAAAATTGAGATCGTTTTTTGGAGGTCAGCTCAATTACTGAACTGCTCAAACTGGTGCAATAACTGGAAACTTAAATCCTGTAGGTTGACGTCTGCTGTGTCAGAAGCAGGATCCTGTCCTACGGGTGTGTAGATGATCGATGGGTTTCGGCGACCGGGGAAGGCGGGACAGCGACTGTGAGCCGCGGCGAGGGGGTGTTGGTTATGTAAGCGATGAAACACGAGTCGCTTCCAAGAGGCGGTTTCGGGCGACTTTAGACGAGAGCGGGGAACGAGATCGTGGAGTGGAATGCGGGGGTCTGATTCACTGACTGTTACATTGGCGCAACGGGCACCTAAATAATGTATGCGACAAAGGGATTCGTGGTACGCCTAAATAGGAAAGAGGTGGACGAGCGTAAAGCGTCTATAGTAAAAGAAAGGAAGGAAGGAAGAAAAGGTGGTAGAAAGTATCTATAGTGACAAAATAAATATGAAAGCGTTCGTGGTACATGAAAGGGAGATGAAGGAAAGAAAGGGGACGGACGGGTAATCGTAGGTGACGATGGGCTTTGTGGCCGACGCGCTTTGACGACGCGGCTGTGCGCGAACGCCGTGCGTTCCTTACAGGTGACTGACCATCTGCGGGAGCTGCGATATTCGTACACCCTGCATGCAGCGGGAGTATGACCGGGTCTCATGACTTTCTGCAGAGTCGAGGTCCATCGCTTCGTGCAAAAATGCCTCGGCTTGTGCCACGTCGGCTTCATTCTACCCCCCCCCCCCCCCCTCAAATTGCACCAGATGCATCATAGTCAGCTGGACTAATGTAGACGGTCGATCGGGGTGGCCAACAGGACGAGCAGTAAGTGCATTGCGATACATCATGAGCGGACCATCGAGGGACGATTCTTTGTCGTAGACCCGGTAGTGGATCCGGCGGACGAATATGGAGGGCGTGCTTGAATTGTTCAATAGCATGCTCGAGATCTTGTCTTTCTATGCGCTTCCGGTAGGACGCTAAAGCGCTATAGCCATTGTTTGTCAGGTCTACTAACTTGCCTCGGGATGTCGTGACTGGCTGGAGAGATATGCTATTTGACCAACAAAAACAAATTGAGCACGTCCAAACGCTCGCGCAATGAGGTTCGAGGATCCTCGGAACACTGCCCATGCGATTCCGCATCCCGATAGTCACCAAAAGAGACAAACAAGGCGATATAACATCCCCGTCCCTCGGGAAGCAGATAAATGCTGTGATATTTTGAGTGGCCTATCCAAATAAAAAACTTTCCTACTTACGAAGGCGTCTTGTACTTTGATCTAGTAGTTGTTCCGCCGTGACTGTCAACTCCCGCAACTGCTCTCCATCACCCAACACCAGCTGGAACTCAAAGGATGCCTGGACCGCTAAACGGACGCTGGCAGACAAGTCGGGCGGTCTGAAAGAGCTGTTAGTGCTGACACTAGCGAGAACAGGGTGTTCGGACATAGGGATTGGCCCACTTCATCCGACCATATCACCACTAACCGAAACAGGCTTGTTTTCGGTCCGCCATTCAAGGCCACCGTGACCCACCAAAGTATGAAAACCGGCAGGAAGACCAAGGGTAAGGTCTGTCGCCCGAATACCTACCTTGTAATTAGTAACCCATGTAGGACCGTGCGGAGATGATTTTCTCATTCGTAACGGCTGTTTTCTCATTCTTGTTTATGTGTGTTGCAGTGCCTGGGGGAGAAAATACATCCTCTGGCTCATCCTCGGGTTGCTCTATGCACTCAATGTTGCGGCCAGGCATGCTCGACTCGTGGTCGCCGGTTTCTACCAGTGTTTAAGCAGCAGCCCATCGCAAACAGAGACCGAGATGTCACAGCACACAGCAAGGCACGCACTTTTAAGCGTACCTCATGGTGGCCACAAGACATGCGGCGCTGGCGGTACAGCACGCGCAGTGTGTGCGGCTTCATCAATCGGGAATCGACTTGAGCCAAGTTTATGTAAGTCGCGCCCAAACGTGAAGGCCAGATTTGGATCTCACATAAAGGTTTATGTCCAAATATGGTATTTCGCTGCTCGTAGCCTAGTGCGTGATCGCCTCCGCTGCTCGTCGCGCTCGTATGTCTCGCCCGGACATGCACCGCAACAAGTTGGCCCACGTCGTGTCTGATCAGTCTGAATTTTCCCTCTACCTGACCATCCAGCTCGGTGAGTCGCTTGCCCGATACTCGCATCTTCAGTACTCGGCTCAATGAAGTTGTGGATGAGACGTTTTGAATGCTTTTTGACATCTGTGTATCCCCTAGTTATGCATCCTGCCAAGCACTTTCAGTATCCGTGCTAACCTGTACCTTCTCTGGCCTTCGATCGAAGTCGTTCCGACTGGCAGTGCTTGCTGCCCGCCATGTTCGTCAACTCTGACTCACAATTGTTTTCGCTGTGCAGATCGTCCCTAATATCGACCTAATTTGATACGCACACACAACGGGCCGAGTGGTTCTGGATCACGTTCGTTTTGACGCCGTCATTGCCATTTTGACGTCTGCGTACGGAGAACGTTTGACAGGTGTGATTCGCGCTCCGGGTCGTCCATCTCGGTCTGGACGCACCCTAGGCGCGTGACTTCCAACCCCTTGTCCACACTTTCTCCAACTTCCGTGGGGTGTCCTTACCCTCGCCAGCGATGCACTCGGCTCAACGCCGGTGCACGGGCGCGCGAGCCCACCATTTGGGGATCCATGTTGTCGTTTGTACGGCAGCTTGGAAGGCACCGGTGGGACCTCTAGCGTGCCGTCGATCTGTGGAATATACCGATCGTCTTTGCGATTCTCGTGGTCGACCACCCGCGCATTATACAATCAGAAAAGGAAGGGATGGTGGTAGAACAGTGCACCGTCATCTTGATTACTTCATACACTCTGTTATTCTTAGAGAATAGGTCGGTCGAAGTGAGCGCGCACAATATTTAGCGGATGCATTCAAACGCAGCGCCTGCGACGGCGCGGACGCGTCTACGGACTATAATCAGGTAAATTAGATCCATGTGTCGAGCAGACATGGTAGCCTGGCAACACATATTACATCTGTGTTGCTCGGACAGGAAAAAAAGTGCATCCCAACCCCATGTTCACTCGAAGGTCTTCCCGGACATACACAGGAACCTGTAGTCGATTCGCAACGGGATGAAAACGCGCTACCTGCTAGCCAACATTTGATCGATAGAAAAGGACGCCCGGACCCTTATCCAGGACGGTGCAATTTTGAAGGAATTAGATACATACATGTTCATGACCTCGGTCATCTCGATGTTGCGTGGGCATTGAGGATGCGGAATGTTTGACGTGTCGTTAGTTAGCCCCCCCCCCAAAAAAAAACGGATCTCGTGAATCTCGATGACAACGAGGGTCATCTCTTCACAATCACTGGCCCACTAGACACATCGAGGTTTCACTTGTTTCACGAACACCTGGCCGGGGCATAATTAGCACCCACTGTGATCAACGTCGTCTAACGTACGCTTGTCACATCCCACGTATGTCGAGATCCGAAGCGCCAGGGGCATCTATATCTCAGCTCAAGCTTTGGACGCAGGCGTTGAGGCATCGTTGAGACGGTCACCAAAGCTCCAGACGTATTTACGATCAAGGTAGGGTACTCATCAAGTGCCAATTGATATCAGATCTGTAATGGACGGCTATCAGACCTCGACGTTCTATCAGCTTGACCCACCGGCCACCCGAGAAGAAATCGAATCCCCACGGTATCGCCCCTTGTCTAAATCTACCGACAGGGTCAACTACAGAGAAAAAAAAATCCATCACTATTTCGTAAAGAAAAGTCCGGTACGACATACCCAGACGTCCAAACCTTGTGCTTGATCCACGCCTTTCACCCGCTCCTGCGCGACACTTTGGCCCTGCTCTTGGCAGCACTCCTGGCTAGCTTTTCCTCCCAAGCCCGCTTCTTCTCCTGTGTTTGACTCACATCCTCACCCAGCTCTTCCTGTGCTTCCGCAGCCCTTATGTGCGCATCGATGCACGCCCTCATCTTGTCCTCCACGTTCTCCCCGCTTGGCCCTACATCGTCGACGCCGACGGTCCACTCAAAATCGAATCCCCATCCCCGCCGCATGCAGACGGATCCGAACACGTCGGCTGAACCGCCCAGTGGATGGCTCTCACCCGGCAGGGCGCGCAAGATACCCCTCCCAATCGACCGTGGTGCCGAAGCAGAGATCAAGCTGCCTCGGCGTCGCCACCAATCAACGAACCATTTAGCGGCCCGCGTGGTGTCCACGTCGCCGCCTCGGACTCGCATACCGAGTCGCGTGGCCAGTTGTTCGAGGAAGACATACACGTCCGTTATCGGCTCTGAACCTTCCGGCAAGACCTTGAGATATGCTGGAGCTGAGTCAAAGGTACGGCGATGAAAACGACGGGTCGGTATCAAGGGAGAAATTTTTGGCCCAGGCAGGGAAGGGTACTTACAGACGGGGTCTAAAACGTTCAATCTGTACAACAGGTAGTTGACGAGAGCCTCTACGTCGTACAAGCTCTCCTTGATACCGGCTGTATTATGTTTATTTTTATAATTGTATGTCCGACATTGATTGTTACTTGCCGATTAATGCGAGCTTGACGCCTCGTTCGGCGCCTTGTTGCCCCTTGCCAAGGAAGGGAAGCATGACTCCGGGAGAGTCGTAGGAATAAATCAACGGGTTTTCCGATATCTTCAACCGGTTAGATAAAGTGCGCGTGTGACCGGGTTGGGCAGACGTTTGCAACGCTTTGGCGGTGCCTGCAAATAAGATCCAGTCAAACAGGGCAAGTCACAAAAGCGCCAGAAAAGGGACAGGGACCGCACGTACGACCAGCGATTCCGAAATTCCGCAAAGAGTTTAACAACGTGGATTTTCCGACATTTGGCATACCAACAACAAGCACGTTCATTTCCGTCGCATGTGGATTGATCTTTGCTATATCTAGACACAAGGGGGGTTTTTTTTTTCAAGACAATGACATCACGCGCAGCCGCTGAGGATGTGGCACACGGTGTGAACAGGGGAAGGCAACATACTTACGAGCAACTCGCCCAGCGTTTTGATGTCCCGAGGTTTGTTGCACGACGCAAAATGGACTATCTGATCCGGAAAACGAGTTGCCATGGCTCTCCGGAACGGCTTGTGCTGTGTTGGACGGAGGGAGAGATTTACGGAGCGGATGGAACGTACCTCTACGCCCCACTCTGAGACCAGGTCATGTTTGTTCAGAACGACTATCCGCTCGCATATCCTGCCACCGTACCCCGGTACCGCTGGGGATGTGGGGCCGTCCGATAACGGCGTTATCAAGGAAGCATGTCTTCCCCGTTCCGCTCTCCACTTGCTTATCGCCCCTGTGAAGAGAGAGCGGGTTAGTCGAGATAGCCACCACCCTGAACAGTGTGACGCCGAGGGTGGCTTCTATGAAGAAATTTATGAAACTCCAAGGCTCCGACATCATCATGTGGCCAGCCGTTTTGAGCGAAGCAGTGATGGAACATAAGAGCGTGAGAGGATGGAATAAAATATGGCCGTCCCTTGATTCCGGCGGCAGAGATAACGTGCGACCAAACGACGGAGAGCGCAAAAAAAAGAAAGGGACGTGTGACTCACTCTCAAGGTTGTGGTTGATGCTGGTGAGAGGGAGGCGGGCGTCTCTGAGCTCGAGGACGACGTCTGTGCGTGATAAGAGGGCAGGCAGCTGCTTCGTGAAGCGGTTCATATGGCCGGGGAACCATGATGGCGGAGTTGGGAGAGCAGGCAAGGGAATGGCCAGCATCGCGGACGACAAGACAGCGAGTACGTGACAAGGTGCGCGGGCAATTGCCGAGGGCAACTTCCGGTCTCTGCGCCGCCCGGACGAATCAATTCACGGCCATTCACTCTACTTTACGCCCAAGCCAGAAACAATCGACCGCGTCGGTGCCATAGGCTTGTTGCTGCACGCATGAAATCGGGAAGGGGATCATGGTATTCCAGTGGAACACAGACGTGCATTCTGTCTATACCGAACGAGATATCATTGTGATGCCGGGAATAGTTGTAGCAACAGAAACGGATAAGTAAAAGGTGCAGCGTACAGTGGCACCAATAAAGAAAACATACGGAACCAAACCAAACGAGATGACGGCTAAGATAGGGTCGTTGGCGGGCGCGGTGTGGCGATCCAAGGTGCAGTGCATGTTGTACAGTAAGTGGGACAGCTGGACGGTGAGGCGGGAGGTAAAACTTGTTCAATCAAGCACGGGTCAGTACAGAGTGGCGAGATGGCGACGGCTGGAAACATTTAGACAGAGACCTGAGACCACCTACGGATCAGCCAGCATTTTCTACCGCGCCATCAAGGGGACAGGATTGCTTACAGGCCTACACCCAGCTGTCCTTGCCGACCCCGATAGCATCAAAGCTTTTGCCACTGCGTGTGCGCCGTTCTTGCAGCACAGGAACGGCATCCAGATTGATCAACTTTTCGGATGGCGGTGGCGAGCCCTCAACCCAACCCTTCCAGCCCTTTCTGACGGCCACTCTCTTCTTCCTCTGCAAATGGGCGGGCGGTGAGGTAGCGACTGCGGGTTCTGTGGCGTGCGAATCATCGTCGGGCGTGCGAGGACGCTTGGAGGACGTTCGGGATGTCGTGGACCAGTCGGAGGGACCGGGGGTAGACCTTGGCGAAGAAGCCATGGGCGGGGGTGTGACGGAGACGGATCGCTGCATCGTAGCGATGTGTATTGTAGGGCGATGGGTGGTTCCGTGGGCACGCCAAAAGGAGGAAGGCTGTATGGCAGGGGCGCTGACGGTCTGAGTGGGTGCCGGCTGCGCAGGGAGGGCAGGGGTGGATCTGATGGAGGGTTCGGCGGCTGGCGTCCTGTCGAGAGACCTTGCGGTGGCCTTCCTCCTCTTCATCCTGTCACGCTCCTTCCGCTCCCGCTTCCTGCTCCTGCGCATAGCCTCGTCCTTTTCCACCTCCTTGTAGGGACTGACGCCGTTGAGGAGGCTCGTGAGGACGTCTCTGGCGGGACGGATATCGAAGTCGCCTGCGAGGACGGCGGTTGCGGTGCGACGCTGTCGCTTGTGGGATACGAGGGGGAGCGGGTGGTGGTGTGGGAAGAGGAGGGACATGGGGGCACGGGAGCACAGGAGGAGGCGGTCGCGTTTAAAGCCTCTCGGGCTTGTTGTGTGTGCTTACGGCACGTGGATAAGCACCACCAAACAACGTCGTTGATGCCATATCGGAACGTGATCAACTCGTTCTTGCACTTCCATCGCTCCATTTGGCCCCCAGCGCTCCTGCGCTCGTCCGCCCGCCCCCTCCAACGCCCCTTACGAGAGCCCCACGCGCAGCGAGCGATCAGGGTCGCACTCCCACTGCAGCCCACCTTTCATTTAATCTGGCTGCCATCGTGCCCGACTGCGTAACAGCACCGCACATATTAATTGACGCTCATTCAGTGGCGTGCTCGTGTCGCCGTTGCCCAGTCGTCGTTGGGACTCGACTAGCGCTGCCGAACAGGCCTCCCAGCCAACGCCGGCCCCTTTCATGTGCCCGGCCAGGTTCGTATCCTCGTGTCAACCACTCACGGCATCCTTCTCGAAACAGAAACCCGCATCCCGCGAATTCTTCCCGATACCGCTGGCATCACAGCCCTGTTGCCGCATGTCTACGCTGGCATGCGCTCTCCGCGCCCTTGTCACTGGCTTTCCCGTCCGGTGCACACCCTTCCTGGGTCCCCGTTATTGTTGCTGATGTGGGCGCTGATTGAGCGGCTCCTGTCACGCTATCATTATAACGCTCCCCTTCACCCGTATTTCTCCGCCGAGGTATATTTTCATAATAGGTAATAGCAAGGCGGTACCTCTCCAAACCGGGGAGGCTCACTTCCAGCTCGGTATTAGAGCTTATCCACCGGATCATATGGCCCATTCCTTGGCTTCCCAGTACGTCCTCTAGCCATCGGGTAAACATGACTTGCGTCACGCCCTTGGATTTACGACAGTCAATGCAGCACCGAGTGCTGCCTTGGTTTCACCCCAAAACTCTCAGTTCTGAAACGCCAGCCATGACAGCCCATGTGTCTGTCACTTAATTAGCAGCGGCTCTTCGGACTCAGATAAGAATAATGATCTTGCTTGAGTACCTGCCTGCACCCATCCCAAGTCAACAAACCGCCGGCGCATTTGACACTGGTGCCCCTTGACATCGACATCAAAAAATACAGCATGCCAGTACGGCCGTGCCATTCGTTTTTAAATAGCCATTTAGAGCCCTGGTCCACACCCATCGTGGCAATCCGGCGCCTGGTCAGCGTGTAGGGCTCCACATGGTGTACGTCATACGACGCTATTGTGCATTCCAAGGGTGCACTACAGACCGGTGGTCCCGAAAGCGCGCGGATCTTGTCGTGAACTGCCAAAGTATTCACCGACCCCCCGTGAATAGTGCGACTTGGCAGGATCAGCTTCTACCCGCACACCGTGGACCTATGAGCTTGACCGGCTTTCTTGAGACGACGTTAGCGACCAACAGGTCTGAACCCCATGACGACTGACACATGGGCTCGACCTAGAGCTAGAACGGGCGGTGAAGGGCGGTGGGGGTCGCAGGTGACAGCCAGAACAACAAAGGCATTTTCAAATACGCTCGAGTCACCCATAGGCCGGCCACAGAACAAGACAATCGGGGCTGTGACACCGTCCACGAAAACCTCTGACACCTCGACAAGTCCAAAAGCGGATTTTTATTTTTCGAGGCTGTCCAACGGCTACTTGCGTCGATGGAAGCAAGCCTATTCTTCACAGAGGGCATGGCACGGTGTGACAAGAGAAAACGGGCGTATGCGTGGTCCCAATTCTAGTTTGTTCAGCCCCATCGGTCTCACCTGTCGAGGAAATCTCTGGATTTGGACAGAGAAAAACCTATATATTTTTCTGAGTCGGTTTGCGTATGTCTTGCCCTCGGTGCGTCTGCCTCGAAACACTAAATGTGACCCGTGCAGATCATGGGGCCTGGAGGGGCTTTTTACTCCACAGGGCAGTAAAGGAAATCATGTACCTGTGCTCCAGTCTTCGCGTGTACCCAGGCCTTTTTTTTCGTCTGTGGACGTAAAGCCTCCACCTCGGATTCAAATTGCGAGTCTCTGCCGCCAGTGTGCGATCGTGCAGTGGAACCGTCCATGGCGCCCTTTTTTTTTTCCCGCTCCGAGGCTTGACCAAGGTACGCCCGGCGGATCCAAACCTACAAAAAAAAGCGTCTTGCCTCGAAGGGCCAATACTGCCACAACACTCTTCGAAGGGGAAGACCAGACCTAGGCCATTCTTGGGATGACACAGACACGTCCGTTCTCCTGTGTCGTTGTCGTCATCACCCATGGGACATTCGTTTTGACGTGCCGTGTGTGCCGCGCGCCGTATTGGGATACGGTCTGACGTCCGCTCCAACGTATCACTGCCGCCAGAACGGTCATCGGACACCGCTATTTCTTCTTCTTTGTCTTCTTTTTTTAATCTCCCCCTACCCGGTGTCGATAGAAGCAGGAATGGGGCAGGGCAGGAGGATGTTGTAGACCATAAATCTTGACCCATGCGTACGGCTGGATAGCAGACCCCCAAACTGGGGCGGACGTCTTTCACATGGATGCGTGAAGAACGCCGAGAAATGTGGGGCGGGTGAGTGGGTGGGTGGGCGCATATGTGCATACGCAGGGGAGAAGCACGGAGCCATCCTGTGTGAGCGTCCCCCCCACCCGAGGCGACTCGAGGACGCTGGTCACGTCGAGAGGAGTTGTGCATCCAGAGCCACGTGCGACGAAACGCACCGTCGCCGTACTACGCCCCACGACGTCTCCGGGAAGGGTGCAGGCAGGCAACCTGAGGGAAGTGAGGGAAAAACTCGACCCGGCATGCTCGGAGAATGAGCGCATCAACCCACCTCTCCCGAAATTCCGGAGAATGTAAACGATAGTGTGATACCGACATTGTCGGATTCGGAACTCGACATGGCACCATCGTCGTAACCCGTCGCGCGCTTATGTAAATAAAGGATCTGACGGTAGTCATCAAGACAAGGGCATTACTAAGTAGGATCATCACGGCCTTCATTCCATCAGCCGGCCGCACGGGTCATGTAAAGTCACAAGCCTCACCGTAGATCGCCCAAAGAGCCCATTCGCGCCTATAATAGGCGTCTGCCCACCAAAATGAAATTCCCATTAGCCGACTCGAACGACTGACCTCGTCATTACTAGTGACGCGCTCTACCAACTGAGCTAAACGGGATATGTGTTATAAACATTACCAAATTTACTTGAGTCCCAACTGGCTGGCAAGAGCAAAAAATCAATATACCTATCGCTCGCATATCCCCTTGCCTTCGTACCCAAGACGCATAAAGGAAGACGAAATACCAGGCCTTCTCCGTTTACGTCCTCCCGTGAACCGCATTCGCATACTGCAATGTCGACTGCCACCACACGACCATCAAGAGCCCCAACGCCCCGTGAAGCGTACCCCACACAACCTCAGGCGTCACTTTAGCCCTACCATTGTCCAATTTCAGTTCGTTTCTACAACCAACGGCCATGCACAGGAGTAAAAGAAGAGAAGAAGAAGGAAATACGAACGATTCAAACCACGCGCCAAAGGTGTGTGGGATAAAGCGGGGGGCTTGGTAAAGGACCGTGGACGCGACACTGTGGTAGAAGCATAGCGCGATCGCGAGGGCGCGCTTTCCAGGGAGGAATTCTAAGACGGACAAACAAGCGGACGGACAGATGGTCGATGCGTGCGTCTGTCAACATTCGTGTCGGGGTATGTCCCGGGGGAGACACACCTGGAAGTGGGTATACGAGCACGGAGGCGACACACGTCGAGGCGACGACAGCGGCGTACAGCTGTACATGTGTGCGGATCACACGCGCAGGATAAGGCGTCGGGTGAGTTGAGCAAGCAGAAAACAACGAGACAGACTTGCCTTGAGGAACACGATGGTCGTATTAGTCATTTGCATAAAAGGAACGGATGCGGGAGATAGGAACGTCTGCACCACAAGTGGTGCTTCGAGCGCGACGTGGACAAGAAAGACAACCGACCTTGGGACATGTATAGTGTGTTTTGATACCAATGCCTAGACACGTAGACTTACAAGGGGCTGCGAGAAACGCCTTGTGCCATATTTGAAGACGAGTAGCCCGGCTCTCAGACGATGAGTGTTCGGTTACAAATTCACACTCCGAACTCCACGAAAATCATCCCTGAAAAGGAAGGTTGATACGCTACGCAATCAACACATCAAATCGCTCACGCAGAAGATTATATTCTATCCTCTGCCAGCGAAAGGTGACCTAGCATAATTAAATCGACATGGTACATACGACATACGGGATAGTCGAATTGTCCAGCGCCCATCTCCATCATTCATCATCATCGCCTTCTTCGTCCAAACAGGACAGTCCTACTCTAGGGTGACCAGCTTCCACCGCATCGAGATCACGTTCTAGATCGATGTCGCCTCTGTGCGCCTCGTCTCCTGCGAACGCACACAACCGAAGCACCTCGTGTCGGAGCGCCACAATCTCCGCGTCGCGCCGGTCAACACGGGCTTTTAGTGTACGGAGATAATCGTTTCCACAACGAAGCAGCTGTAACTTGCTCACGCCTTTATTCGGTCCATCGCCCCCTGCTTTGGGGGGCCCGCGCGGAGGAAGGGCACCAGGCAAAATGGGCTCGTCTGGAAAGTTGTCATCCGAAGGGAGGGGTATTGGAGGCAACAACGTCCGTAAGTCGTCGTACGCCGTCTTGAGTGAATCCCGACGTTTTTGCTCTGCATCCTTATGCGACTTACGCATGATTGGCGCTGCTGGAGAAACTGTGGGCGAGCTGTTTGGTAGTGCAGCCGATCCAGCTACTTGAATGTTAGCGTATACTTGCACATTTTCACTTGCGAATGGACGTTTGGCACGCACCAGGAAGGATCGGTTTTGGGCCGGGACTTATGAGTGGCAGGCCCGCTCTGCGAAGCACCCTGGGCGCGGGCGCCGTGTCTCTGGCCTTGGCGGGTTCTTTGCCTTTATCCATTCGAGATGGCTGAGCCACAGGCGCAAGGCTGCTACTAACGCTAAGTCGACCCAAGTTCATGATGCTCGCTGGCGTCACGGGGGTCATGTTCGCACGAACCTCCTCATGGGCAGGTAAAGCCGGCGTAGTTGTAGGCGCGGAGGAAGGAGAAGAAGAAGGATTCCTAGGTGGCGCAGGCGGAGGCATGGTCAGATCCACTGGAGACGGCGAATCCGTCTCATTGACAGAGCTATTCCGACGAGCTCGGGTAGAACGCAAGAGCGGGGTGGAAGTGGCAGACTTGACGTTCCGAGGGACCTTCATTGACGTAGGCACGATCGGGGTGCTGCGTTTGCGGGGCAGATGAATAGGGTCGTCTCCCGAGGGGGAAGCCGTGCGTTTGGCGGGTCTATTATTCGGTGGCTGCGGGTGAGCCTCGAGCCATGGGCTGGTGAGGGGAGAGATGTCGAGATCCGGAGGAGAAGGAAAGGTCTGAAAAGCGATGTTGGCAGGTGCGGAGGCTGACCCAGGGTGCCTCATGTAGTGAGCAGACACAGATGGCTCCTGCGGCGAAGGCAGTGGCATGGTGTCTAGGGCGTGAGAACTGAACACCGATTGCTGTGAGTTCTGGAACGGCGGATTAAGGCGGGGCATGAAGTCTGGGTTCGTAGGCCTTATTTCGGTAGAAGATACTGAGAACAGAGAGGGATAAGAAACGAGAGTGTAACAAGGGAACATACGTACAAGGTGTCGGAAGACCACTGTAGGGAGGGACCGGGTCGCGTTGAGAATCGGGGTTGGTTTCATGTGCTGCGAGAGACGTCTGACTGCTGATAAGGGCAAGCTATCGGTGCGGGATTAATGTTTGGAAAGTGATCGCCCCGGAGGAGAAGGGAGGGAAAAAGACTTGCCTGTTGCTGAAAGATCTGGTTCTGAATCTGGTTCTGGAGCTGCTGAAGCTGGTGCAATTGTGTGAGCTTGTATTGCTGTTCCAGGAGCATCTGCGGGGTGAGGGCTGCGGAAGAGGGGAGATGGGTGTGGGGAGCGTCCAGGCCCTGGAGAGAAATCAAGTTTGACATGGCCATGAGATCGAGGGGCTGTTGGTTGAAGGAAGTATTGTTCGATCCAGAGAAAGTTTGGAGGGAATTTGGTACGCGATGGGCAGGAAGCGGGGTGCCGGGCAAGATGTCGGGCTGGCGAGCGTCCTGGGTGCGATTCTGGTCGGGGGGGTCGGGAAAGAGAAATGAGAGAAAGTCCTTTTGCTGGTGATCCTGGGAGGGCATCTGGTCCATTGCAGGTCTTTGGGGTGCCTCGCGGCGGACGGGAGAGGCGGCGGGTGTGTCGATGAGATGGTGGAACAGAAAAAACCTGGTCCGCGTTGTCGGTCTGATCGTTCGACCAAGGAGATACATGTTCCCACGTGACATATCGGCACATCGGCCCGAAATGGCAAGCCCCTGAATGTGTGTTTGTGCGTGTTTGTGCTTGATGTACTTGCCTCGCGTCGGTCGCCGTCGCCGTCGACGAGATGCAGCGCATCGCGAGCTACCACAGCCCGAAGCGACACGTCCTCGGAAACCAGGCCGGTCTGGTCCCCCCCGCATGGCGTGACCAGAAACCAAAAGACCTCGGCAGCAAGATCCTCCTCAGCCGCCTCCCCCCCGACGTCGGCGAGCTCGAGGTCGAGGCAAGTCCTCTCCCTGCCCTCGCTCGCCTCTCCCAGACGCGCGTTTCCGCAGGAGCTCTTTCGAAAGACCGTCGGGCCCCTCAAAGAGGTCTTCCTCATTTACAACTCCCAAGGCCGCTCAAAAGGCATGGCCGTCGTCGCGTTCCAGCGTTTTGGCGACGCAGCCGTGGCTCGCGCCAAGTACGACGGCAAATTCGTCGACGGACGTAAGTGTTCCCCGCCGTCCGCGTTGAACCACCCCGCACCGTGCTTCCAGGACGCCCTATAAAGATCGAGATCGTGGTCGACGCGACAGCCCAGGCGGTAAGCTCACCTCCCGCGCAGACGCAGCCATCTCTACTCGGCCGCCTCGGTGCCCCAAACGTTCCCTCCTTCGTACCCGCCCATGGTCATGCACCAAATGCCGCACCCAGGTGAGTATCCCGTTGGATCTCTTGCCCACACTCGGTCGATATGCCCGTGTCCAGCACACGCAGACAGCACCCAGTGTCTAGTGCGCATGTCGTGGTTGCGTCTCGACGTCGACAAAAAAAGGGTCCACGACGCGTCAAAAAGACGGTTGCCCAGCTCGATCAGGAGATGGAAGACTACAGAGCTGCAGCGAGACCATCGTTTGTACCCAACCACAGGTAGCCCTCGGAAGTAGACACTGTCACCTCGTGCTGTTATGTAATCATTTATATCTCTTCCCTGCTATCATGGCAGCCCCGTTGTACACCACCGCGTCTGGTCTGCTCTGGCATGCAGGCAAGATTCTCATCCTCACCGTCGGTCTCCCCGCGCGGGGAAAGACGCATTTATCCCGCGCGCTCGAGCGTTATCTTCGCTGGACGGGTGTCAAGACCCAGGTGGTCTCCCTCGGCGATTACCGTCGCAAGACCCTCGGCGGCGCACAGTCTCTCCCTCCCGATTACTTCATCCTCGGTGCGCACAGGCATCCGCACGTCGCCCCCTGCCTGTTCTCACACTCTCGTCAGGCGAAAAGTCGCCCGAGACCTTGGCACTCCGCAAGAGGGTCTCTGACGGGTGCGAGAAACTCATCTGGGACTTTTTCGAGGCAGGTGGCCAGGTCGTCATATACGATGCCAACAATGGCACCAAGGCTGCCAGACAGTCCCTGGCAGAAAAGTTCGACAAGGAAGGAATCCATGTCATCTTGCTAGGCGAGCACGTTCGTCATGGACAGGAATATCATAGCTCACGATCGATCCTTGTGCAGAGTCTGTATGCGATAACAAAGAGATCATCGAGACCAATATTCGGAACGTCAAGATCTCCTCTCCGGATGTACGTCCCATTTCCGATCCCGCGTCACTCGGGGCACTCACCATGCTCAAGTACCGCGGATGGGATCCCGACAAGGCAGTCGAGGATTACTATGGTCGGATACGAGACAGAGAACAGGCTTACGAGACGATCACGGAGACCAACTGGCCGTTTATCCGCATCTTCAATGTACGAGTCTGCACTAGCACCAACTAAAGAACATGCTGACCCGTACCAGGTCGGAGAGAAGATAATGGTCAACGTAGGTGTATGCGCGTATCGTCATCATGACCTACCTGATCTCGTGTGCCGTAGGACATCCGAGGATACTTGCAGGTTGGTAGTCCATGTAGGGCGTCAATAGAGACTAACGCCCCGTTCAGTCGCGAATCGTCTTTTTCCTGATGAACATCCATAACCGATTCCGTATGATTTACTTTGCGCGTGTAAGATTCCCTCGCTGATCCGAACGGACCCATGAAATTGACACCATCTCCAAGTCTGGTCAATCCCTCATCGAGCACTCATACAAGGCCGACTCCGACCTCTCTCCTGCCGGATGGGAGTATGCAGAGAAACTGAAAGAATTTGTCACTGAAAGAAGGGCGAGGACGTTGGAGCAGCGTGGATATAACCCAAGTGATCGACGTCTGAAGGTGTGTTCATGTCCCAGTCGTTCAGTACAATACCGAATTGCATCCCCAGATTTGGACTTCGACGCGCCGTCGTGCTCACCATACCGCTTGGCCATTTGTTACCGCGCAATCCACAAATTCCAGCCTGTCTTCAGACTCCATCGCGTCTGACGCATTAATCGCACCCAAGCAAGGCACACCCAAGCTCAAGGTCAAAGTGATCGAGAAGCCCCAAATGTCGGAAATAAACCCGGGCGTTTGGGACGGCTTCACACCAGACCAAGCAAAAAAGTTTTATCCCGAAGATTGGGCACGGTTCGTGAAAGACCCCTACACGTTCCGTGCGCCCCGCGCCGAAAGCTATCATGACCTATCTGGTATGCCCTTATCCCGAACCACCCTCGAAAACATCGTCACATGTCGGTCCTACAGTGCGTCTGGAGCAGGTGCTGATCGAGTTGGAGCGGGAGAAGGAAGATCTCTTGATTATTGGGCATTCGTCTGTGATCCGATGCCTGTTGGCATATCTCATTGGACTGCCTGCGTCAGAGATCCCTGCGATCGAGATAGCAAGGGGGGATCTGCTCGAGGTGGTCCCGACGTCCTACGGCGTGCACAGCCAGGCGTTCCATTTCTGGGATGGACCTGGTCGACTGGTCTCCGCTCCCGACGGCGAAGACTCGTATCTCACACACAAGGACGAGACCAACTTTTATGAGAATTGGGCAGAGGATACAAAGGGGAAGAAACGGATGACGACGGTAGATATCGCGTCGCTATCGATTGGCGGGGACCATTAGCAAGTAAACGTCGCGTCTTATTTACGCTTACCATTATTGGCGTTTGATTCTGACCATGGTGTGGTATTCGCCACCGAGCCGCCGGGAGCTCTCCCTCATCCTCTTCTCCCTCACCACCTTTGTTCTTTTCTACAACCTCGAATTCTCCTTCACGAACGATGGTTTCGGTCTCAGGTCCCAGCCTAAGTCGGTCAGCGAAGACGAGAATTGGGACGAAGTAATCTATGGGAATTGGACTTGGGAAGAAGCGCAGGTCGCCGAGAACCTCAGAAAACAGGCCCACAATGACACTCCTGTTGTCGTATCGTTCCAACCACAGATTTTCGGCTCGGTCGGTGTCAACGACGGGATCCTGCACTGGGGTGACGATGTCCCGACGACGACGGTGCTGAAGCATGTTCCAGGTGCGCCGCACGCTGGTCTCTCGTGTGGTTGGTACTCAGACGTGGTGTAGGGCACACAGTCATGGACAACTTGTTCATGTTGAACGGCACGCTGTTCATCGTGACCAACGACCCGTCTTATCCTCAGCTATCGTCCATCGCCTCCTCTGGTGCGGATTCGCATGGGGCTCCCAAACTCGCTGATTGGCAGATACTCTCCACCGCCCAGGCAAGGGAGATACTTGGTTCGTTTGGTGGTGTGTGCGTATCTCTCATTCATCGTGCGATCGTGTGCTCAACCCTCTGCCTGCTAAGCATTCACGGTACCAGCTGGCTTGTTACGGACGCATCGCCGAGTATGTTTGCAGCTCTCCAGACACGGTGCACTTTGCTCACACTTACATGCAGGCAACTACACGCTCTTTTCCCTCTGGGGGACGTACAGCGCGCTCGATGTGTCGTTGTCACCCGAGGCGCTGACCCTCCCACCACCGCGACGTGTCTTTTATCCACGCGTACCCACCTTTATGGGTGAGCGGCCAGATCCGGAAGACATTGTCCTGCGCGAGCGGTCACCGAGCGGATTTCACCCGTTCCTCGTCAAGGCGGCTTTTCCGACGCTTGCGCTCATGTTCCAAGAAGACTGGGACGACTATGCGCTCTTGCACGTCCCGTTCCTGCTCAAACGTGTGGTCGTTGCAGACCAGGGCGCAGCGCGCCGGGCGAGGACTGATATCCCCTCTTTTGCGGTCCCACTGGTCGAGCTCAAGGTAGCCAAGGGGTGGTGGGAGCCGATACGGCGTCTCGTCGCTCGTTTTGTGGACGTGGCGGAGGAGGCGCCGAAGAAGGCATGGCTGACCAAGCCGGAGACGGTCGTCACGTATCTGTCGCGCCAGGATGCGGCGCGCGGGGCCAAGTTGAGAGATGTGGACCACGAGGCGCTGGTTGCGGCGCTTGGTGGACTTGGGAAAGGCTTTAGGGTGCACGTCGTGTCCTCTGAGACATCTTGGATAGATCGGATGAGGGCGATCGCGCAGAGCACGGTGAGCGTGTGCGTGTGCTGATTGGTCGTGGCTGATCCTCGTTCGTGATTTCTGGAGGTTGTCCTCGGGGTGTACGGGGATCATTTGGCGGACAGTGTGTACATGCCACCTTCGTCGCACGCGACGGTGATGGAGATGTTCCCGCCTGGGGTGTTTGTTCGGGACGTGGAAGCGTCGGCCAGGTCCCTGAACATGCAGTATTTTGCGTGGCAGGAAGGGCGGTAAGTGGCGCCTGTACGAGAAGGGAAGCTCGGTGACTGAATTTTTTTTTCCGCAAGGAAATACGATGTCAAGGGACTTCCTTCGGTGGCCCCACCGGGCGACGAGGACGGGGGCGAAGTGCCTATCGATGCAAAAGCAATGGTGCAGGCTATTAGACGGATTGCATGAATGGACTGCTTTAGATTTTTTGTCTATGCGGAATGGAGATCACATTACTGTGTGCGGTTGCGTAGACGTGTTTGCGTGTTCTTGCCCTGCTTATCACCTGGCCAAGCTGTGTGTGTGGGTCTCGTGGCTACTGCCGTGGTATGGATGCGAACGCGCATGTTCCATTGCAAACCTTGTCTGGTTTGAATAAAAGGCGGACGATCCAGTCCACGGCGCCCGTAATCGTCCACACCGCCCATAATTGTCTGCATCACGTCATCGTGCCTGTGCGTCGTGTTCGCCTTGCCCCGGTCCACCCACAGCGCCTCCATCATGGACGCGGCCGGTGGCGTTTGCATCAACTCACTCTCCCACAGGCTACATGCAGACCCATCTTGGCCGCATCGCGCCTCCGTCTCGTCATCCAGCCATGTCTGTCGACGAGCTCCTTCGGTTGCCGGTATGTGGTGTCCTGCTCGGGTCCGCTTTGCTGTCCTTTCCCGTTTCTTATTCTTTATTTTTTGGAATCATAGCTCCCCGGTCCGTCTGCCAATGTCAGTCTCTTGTTTTCTTCTTCTCCTCTCCCCACCACTTCAGGGGGCTCTGACCCGGATATGCCAATAGTTTCCATCTCTTGACACGCCCTATTCAAAGTACAGCAATACCAACCACGCCGCGTCTGGCCAAGATGTTCGTGCCATCACCCAGATCGTCGATCAACGCCGGGTCCAGCTCGACGAGGTCACCGCCGAGCTTGCCTCCGTCGCATCGATCATGGCGCGCGTCCGCGACATCCACCAACAGCTCGTCGAGAAGCGCGACCAGATCGTCGCCTCAATGCAGGCGCACCAGGGCCTGATATCCTCGGTCCGGCGCTTGCCTCCAGAGATCCTGGGCGAAATCTTTCTGCGGTGTTTACCCCCGCAACCGTACGTCGAGCCGGACACGACCGCCGCCCCGTTGCTGCTACTGGCCGTCTGCAGGGGTTGGCGGCGCGTGGCGCTGGGAACACCGAGGTTGTGGTGTTCGCTCTCGGTCCGGCCGTGTCATGGGATACAACTGTGCGGCTCGTACTTTTATCACTATTGGCTCGCGCGCTCCAGGGGGTGTCCTCTGTCGCTCGCCGTCGACACCCGTCGGCCGCCGGGCAATCCGGTATGGCGGTACGAGGTCACGGAGCTCTTGCAGCCGTACACCAGCCGGGCCGTGCGGCTCCATGTCACGTTCGACGAGGCGACCGCGCCTGATCTGCTGCTCAAGGACGTGCCCATGCTTCAGCACCTCACGCTCGCTGGCGACCTCGGCACCGCGCGGAAGATGACGGTTGTCCAGCCCCAGCCGCGGCTGCGCAGTCTCGCTCTCGATGTGGTCTCGCTAGACATGGATGCCTTGCCTGCGTTCAACCCCGGCTGGACGCACCTCACCCAACTGCAGGTCACATTCAACCGCCATTTTACCAGGGAAGCGACGGACGGCGCGCTCTTGCTAGCCCTCCTCACGCTCTGTCCGCACCTCGAAGATTTTAGTTTCTCGCCCGTCCTCATCTCACACAACGACTCCCAGCGCGTAATCACGCACGCGCGGCTTCGCTCGCTGGACATTGACGTGATCTTTGGGGCCGGCTACCTTCTGGGCACACTCACGTTGCCCGCGCTGCGGCATCTCCACGTCCGGGGCATGGACCTTGTCTCGGGCGTGTGGCAGCACGACGCGTTCAAGGCGTTCTTAGCGCGCTCGCGCTGCCCACTTGAGATCCTTGAGTTTCGCGGGGCGCGGGCGGCGATCACAAAGGCAGATCGTCAGGAGTTGGCGCGGCTCATTCCGACCCTGAAGCGTTTGGACTTGTGTCTGGCGGCGAGAATGCACGCTTGACGGGGTTGTTCGTGAGCACGGGTTGGACCCACTGCGTTCCCCCTCTTCTTCCTCCCTTCCTGTTTTTCATACATACAATATGTGCATACATGTATCCTGTGTTGTATAAAATGCTGTGACATTTTACACATGCAATTAGTCTGTTTTTGCTGGTTCGTTCTAGTGACCTAGTGATGTGGAGAGGAAGCTGGAGTGAAGTCCAGATATGTAGTTACAGGGGAGATGAGGAAGCAGCAAGTGAGGTGTGGTGAAGGCATGAAGTGTGGGTCAGACCACACATGACACACCATTGCATACTCACTATGCTACAAGGCCTCAAACTATTAGCAGAATTATTTGAATCTGATGTGTATTATAATGTTCATTCCAGATTATATCTCAATATAGCCAATGAGTATATTGCTATCCTTATAATATCTGATGATGACTGATTATATATAGTTGTAAAGCACATATAATTCTATTGGATATATTATCATATGTATGTATCTAGGAATAGCTGCACTTGAAAATTTTCCTGATGTGAGTGTTCCAGTTTTACTGTTAGAGTAGGAAGTTCATTTATATCAACAAGGTGCCAGAATAGTAGATCTTGGTTATTTAAATAATATATGAAAGATAAAAGTGAGGAGAAAGGAGAAAGAATGAGGAGGGCAAGGAAGGAGGAAGGGAGGGGGGGAGGAAGAGAGAGGAGGAGAGAGGG
>JBBPLU010000069.1:0-70834 GCA_038089935.1 Boletellus emodensis | reverse complement strand
CCCTGTCGCTGCCCTCGCTGCTGTTGTCGCCGCTGGAAGCGTCTCCGAGTGTGACACTGGCTCTGCCCAGTGCTGCAACAGCGTTGGCAAGGTGAGATGTCTGGCCGATGTTCGTTATTGCGCCTTATATTGACGGTCATCCGCGCGCCAGGCGAGCGACGAGAACATTTCCAAGGCCCTTGGGCTGCTCGGCGTGGTCGTTGGGGATGTCTCTGAGCTTGTTGGAGTGAAGTGCTCTCCTATCGTTGGTAGCACCAAGTGCGAGCAGAAGCCTGTCTGCTGCAATGACAACAAATACGTAAGTCATGGTTGTCTCTTTCAAACAAGTGAAAGTGGACGGGTCTAACCATTATACGTATACACAGAATGGTGTTGTTGTTGTTGGTTGCTCTCCCATCGACGTCCTCTGAGTGGGCGATGCTGGTCTTTACAGTTTTCTCTTATTGGGTTAAATGGGATTTAATCGTATACCGTATGTGTCGGGAGTGTGGTCGTATGAATGAATCATCGCTTTCCGGTTAAACATGCTTGAGAATGATAGCGTCGGCCAGCAGAAAGTGCATAGTTGGGGATAAATTGCAGGGAGGCGACCTCCTTTCGAATAATGTGCTATGAGGGATGCTGAAATTCGTTCAACGAGGTTCCATGGGGAAGGACACCTCCCGCGAATGATTGCGGGAACTTTGACTTTGGCTACCATTTAGTATTGGCTAATCTTTCCACTGAAGTATTAAGCATTAGAATAGTAACGCATTTAAGACATGCAATGTGTCCATACTGCCACCCAACCACCGCACTAAAGGTATGGCGTCCTCTGCTGCGTATTGATACATTATCTGATGTCCTCCATTTACTGGAGGACGGTCGATATTTCACATGGTGGCCGGGCCCTGCTGAAGAATTTGCATCTCCGAGGAGCCATCAATCACGACACGTTTGGACTTGCATAGCTAACCTTGTTGACCGAGGTGTGTTTGTTAGGATGGAATGGCGTCGCTAGCGATCGAAGTTTACTCGGTTTCGTGGCGATTTTGCACACGGGGTCCCCACTGGCATGTGGCCTCGCCCAGTAACGTAAGTCGCCCAGTAGACCGTTGCAAGCACGCAAAAGTAGAGGTGAGGCGCGTCGAAGGCGCCTTGGGTTCAAGAGCTTTCCAAAGGTGACAAAATACTAAAGTCTGCGGACAACGACAGGATGAAGTTCTTGTGACATCCTTGCCCACAAAATGTAACGTATACGCGATTGGCGGGTGTTTCCAGGAAGAGCGACACTGAGTAGGCCAGCGTCGATAGAATGTCGCACTAGAGCTTGAATTGTCGTGTATGGCCTTATCCTTGGTGAAGTACGGGCACGCGTGCTCGCCGTCGGCCAAGAGATCTGGGATTGTGAACGTGTACCCTAATTAAGTAAATGGTGAAGGGATCAACCACGACTTGTCAGGACTCATCGAGTGTGTTAAACTTCAAGGCCTATGCAGTGATCTCGGTCATGGGAACACCTGCTGAACATGTTTCAAGTTCTCCCAAGGTGCTGAGCTCTTTTCGGGATGGGTCCCGCACGGAGCTCCGCTCTAAACCCGCGCCCTCTTTCATCTTTTTGACCCATCTGCTCCTCCTGCCCCTTGACGGCCAGTGCGACTACTTGGCCCGGTTGACGCATGTGTTCCGTGAACGTGTGTCCACCCCCAATGACCGTCAATGGTGGTCAAACAGAGCTGGAATTCGGAGATTTTGACGGGTTCTCGTCCGATTCGCCATCGACGCGGGAACCGGCGTAGCTGCTATGCAAGGAGCCCAGTTTGTCAGCATCTATAGCTCGCCCTTCCTTCCTGCATGAGCGGAACGCGAGCGGCGTTGGTCGTTCTTGGCACATACGCGCTGGACAGGCCGGTCAACGTCGGCCTCTCACTCGGCCCACCTCCGCCTGCGGGAAAAAGAAATCGGACAAGACGCATGTTTTGTTCTTGGACTCCGCGTGTAACGAAGGCCACGACCAAATGGACAAATCATCCCTTGCTGTGAGAACGTCCTTGGCAAGCTGAAAAGCTGAGTGGGCCCAATGGCGAAAGCGCGCTGGCCTAGTTGCGTCGCAGTCAGCGATGGGCCTTCTTTTTCGTTCGCTCACATTTCGTACCGGCGCAACTGACATCGGTTTACGAAGGGCAACAGGTCATGGCTTCGACTTCGTTCCCAGCGTCCGTGCCGCCGTCGCCGAGTTACCCGCGACGGAGATGGTCTCAAAAGGTCACCCGCGGCGAAGTCCCGAACGGACAGGCAATACGAGGGGATTCTTCGTCTCTGGGGTTTGCTGCGGGCACGTTCTCGAGTATTTTCCTGCCACTTTTCCGTGCTTCGACGTGTTTAAAGCTGCGTCCGACGTTATCTTTCTCTACTCGGATCGTTCAAGCTGGGTCAGTATTCTAAGCCACAGAATATTTGGACTGCGTACATACTAGGTATAAATCCCCGATGAGAGCATACTCTCCAATATTCTTGGCCTTCATCGCCGCGGTCGTTGGCGGACAATGTCTGTCGGAGCAGTCGTTCTTCAGCTTATGTGCTCCTCCGGCCGCTCTATCATCGATCAGCCCGCGCACCGAGTTTATCCATGCGCCACATTTAGACTATTCTTTCCCAGCAAGTACAGTCCGCGCCGCAGAACACGATTCGTTGGGCTACAAGTCTAGATCATTGATAGTGCGTTGCACTCGGGCTCATCGATCCATTCGGGCACGGATGTTTCCCAAAACTCACGGTGTCGCAGAACCTTTCCCATGTTGTGCGCCCTCTGAGCCGCTGTAAGAAGAGAGGTAATTGTATTCGGCATGTGCCGCTGGCTCGTTGTCTACCTTTCTGGATCCACGGAAATGCGGTAAGACGTGACAAATCTGGCCTTTGCTCGGAAAGGGGACAACTGGTGTGTGGTGATATGTGAAACTACTTGTAGGTTACGACACGGTAAGCCATTTTTTTCGTTGTTGTCATCGTGCAATGATTGAATGACGGGCATACCCGACTTCCTCGCACTTGCGTACTAGGCAGGCGGGAAAGCCGAATGGGCTGTGTTCAGAGGAGTCTAGTAGAAGGGAGGGAGGCCGCCAAGGCTCTTCCGCGCCGTATAAAAAGATGGGTCGCAGAGCAACTCACCGTCAGCAGAACAGCATCCATTCGTGTCCCCAACTCTGCACTACCTCTTAGAAATGCGCTTCTCTTCCCTCCTCCCCATCGCTGCCCTCACTGCAGTCGTCGTCGCCGTGCCCGGTGCGCTCGAGGCTCGCCAGGGAAATTCGTCCGAGTGCGACACTGGTTCTGCCCAATGCTGCAACTCTACCGACGATGTGAGTGGTCCCCACTCTCGTTCTGTCGCCTTGCGCCGACAATAATCCATTCTCCAGGCGAGCAGCTCTGCAGTCACCTCTATCCTCGGATTGCTCGGCATCTCCCTCGGCGACGTTACGGGTCTTGTCGGGCTCGGCTGCTCCCCGATTGTGGGCAGCGCTTCGTGCACTCAACAGCCCGTCTGCTGCAACAACAACAGCTATGTAAGCCTCAGTCTTTCCTCGCTGATCGCACGAGCGGAAAACGAGCGGGTCTGACCGTTTTATGTCCACACAGAACGGCGTTATTGCCATCGGCTGCTCTCCTATCACTGTCCTGTGAGCACCAATGTCAATTTCGCCCACTGGCAAGTCGTTGTCGTGCTAGATAGTGAATTGCCTTCGTCCCCGCCTTTGACTTTCGGGGGCCGATCGGGTGGGTTACTGAGGTGTTTAGCATGTATGGTTAAATAAACGGACTTGTCGCTTTGTAGCGAAGTGTTTGAGAGAAAAAATTCGCCGAGAGAGGAGCACGGTCGACGCTAACGCGCGTTGTCTCTGGGATGAGAGGGAACTCGCCAGAAGAGGGACTACACATCACAAATGTAAGCCTTAGAAATTCTGACCGGTCTGCTGCATGGTATACCTCAGGTATCCATGTTATGCAGTCTGTGCCACGTGACACGTTCTCCATCAATGCCGCTCCATCCTGACGAACATATCTTGGTCGACAAGGCTCCGCGTCGGCAAAGTCAACCCCAGTTAGGTATGCAAGTGTGAGAGTGTCGCGATTGATGGTTCCTCAGAGATGCAAAATTTTCAGCAGGGCCCAGCCACTATGTGACACCAAACCAACATCGACTATCCGATAGTAAATGGAGAGCATCAGACAATGTGTCGATACGCAGCACGGAATGCCGTGCCCTTGCAAGGTACGGCGGTCGGCTGGCAATGTGGACACATTGCGCATCACAAATGCATTACCATTCCTGTACATTCTGATGCCTATTACTCAAAGTTTGTTCCTACAATTATTCGCGGGAGGTGTTCTCCCCCATGTGCATGATAGTTCGCTAGGCGGAGGCATCCATATCGCTCACAACAAACCCTGCATGCAAGTCATTCCTGACAATGCACTTTATGCTGACCGACGTTATTCCCTCAAGCATGTCCTAACCGGAAAGCGATGATCCATTAAAACGACCACACCCCCAACACATACGGTATACCCATTTAACCCAGAAAAGAAAGCTATTGCAATCCAGAATCCACCACAATGACCGGGAAACAGTCCATCGTCCACTTAGAGGACGTTGATGGGAGAGCAGCCAACGACAACGACACCATTCTGTGTGAACGCGGGACGGTCAGACCCGTTCGTTTTACGCTCACGCGAAGAGAAAAGTGCAACTCACGTAGTCATTGTTATTGCAGCAAACAGGCTGCTGCGTGCACTTGGTGCTACCAACGATAGGGGAGCACTTCAGTCCAACGAGCTCAGAGACATCCCCAACGACCACGCCGAGCAGCCCAAGGGCCTTGGAAATGTTCTCGTCGCTCGCCTGGCGCGGAGGTAATCGTTAGCACAATGCCCGATAGAATGCACCGACACCTCACCTTCCCAACAGTGTTGCAGCATTGCGCAGAGCCAGTGTCACACTCGGAGGCACTTCCAGCGGCGACAACAGCAGCGAGGGCAGCGACAGGGAAGAGAGTAGCGAAACGCATTTTTAGAGGTGATGTAGGAGGGTTGACTCGTAGAGACGATGGGTTGGTTTTTTGGCTGATGGTCACTTCTTTTGCCTCCCGTCCTCTTTATACGGCGGGGAGGACTTCTTCAACCCCCCTTCCATTGGACCCCTCTGCCCGTAGCCCGTTCGCCGTGCCAGCATGCAAATGCGAGGCGGTCGGGGGCGAACCTATCATTCCGTTATCGCAAGGTAACAACAACTTCTTGCAGCGCTTCGAACTTCGAAAGGGGTGCGACACGAAATGGCGCTTGTGGCTCAGATCGCAGAAACCCAATCCGAGTGCGTCGATGACCGGCTAGAGAACGTACATGGATTGTCTTGGCCTGCGGCGGAACGAGCCAGCGTGAGCGTGCACGTCGGCTGAGTACGCTCACCGACAAAGGAGTGGCGGCCCGTTGCATAAAACATTGTCATGCCAGCGAGACGCGGATGCGTATGACTGATCGATCTTAGAGCGGCCAATGCAACCGTACGTAAGCTAAACAATGTTGAGTCCGACGAACCGGGTCCGCCAACGATCCTCGGCAGCAAATGATCCGGATGGGCCCCTTCACGGGTCGGATGCGACAACCATGTATGTAAGAACAAAATTTTACCCGTCTCATTGGTTCAATGTTTGCTAGTCATACTGGCACGATCGTTACGGATACTTGCTGTGTCTCGCTCCCATGTCATGACAATTTATATCCGTGTACTCACGCGCTATACGGCCGGGCGCATGTCTTGAACAAAAAAGAAAAAAATACACTGGCACGACCTCGGTGCAGTTTTGAAAAGCACGGAGAACACGGCAAGGGGTCCTCGGGCATACGGTAAATTAAGCCTCAGAAACGAAATGCAGTAATAATTGTACCTGTCCATGCGGAAATTCGGTGTGGATGACGGGCCTGAAACCACGTTCGTCGCCGATGGCACACGACATGCCGGCAGCCAGCGCTGGGAACATCGTCCAAGACCCCATGGCCTGTTCTTTCGTGGATCGGCTGTTGTTTCTGGCGTCGCCTGTATGAAATGCGAACGAACGAAAAAGAAGGTGCAACTCGCTGACTGCGAGACACCGTGAGCCACAGTGTTTCCGGGTGATTGGGCTTGCTTTGCTTTCAGGGCGATTCCCAGAGCAACAGACTGGGTTTATTCATCCTAAAAGAACAAAAGGAAAAAGCGGGACCGATGTGAATTTCAAAAGCCCTGGCGTGTTCCTCGAGTTTCCATGGGCTGAGGGCAAGCGCGAGAAGTTGACGTTGATGGTCCGGTCCGCTCAGTGCGTACGGCTGGGAACAGCACTCACTTTCATCCTCGCGTTCAGAGGAAGGGAGGAGGATAACCCGTGTAAGTTTGTTGTCAACGGGCTTAGTAGGCTCCTTGCGTTGGCGTCCGTGTCTTGGTATCATACTCTGTATAATTGATGTATGGGCTGTCAAGTGCTCGCCCTGAGCGCGGTTGGAACGGCAGTACAAAGACATGTCCGAGCCAAGTTATCCAAAGTGTCGTCGGCGACGAGCGTTGGGCTCCAACGTGCTCAGCAGCGAGTTGCAGTCATGCAGAACTCATCAGAGGGTGTAGGAATCGGAGGGCGTGGAGGTCGCCAGTGCGTAGCCAGTACAGCCTGGAGAATCTGGACCACTACTGCACCGCAGCACACGGTGACGGCAGTGCTCCCACAGCCAACCGAGGCACATCAGACTCACCTAGTGTTTCGCGGTCAGGGGGAGGGTTGTATCAGTAGCTGGTGACATCCCTCATGTCCATCAAGCTCGCGTTCTCCCGGAGCGCTGTCGGTTCCTTCGTAGTGTTAACCCGGACGTTGGGCCACCTGGGGATAGAACGACGGACTCTGTGAGCAGACCAGGCTCGCGTTTCCAAGCCATTTCCCTTCGTCGATGACCGTGAGCGTCCGTGAGTGGTGGGCCGCCGAGCGAGCATCCACAGAGGGTGTGCATTTCGTTTTGGGCCGCTGGAAAGCTCAGCGCCCAGCGCCCATGACCTGTTCGCATGCCAAGGTTACCTGGTAGGCGCGTTCACGCTTCGAAACCACCTTACTTGACCGCCCTGGCCCTTTTTTCAGCGCCAACTTTTACACTTGGAAATGTCGTCCGCGCCGGCAGAAACCTTGCTTGACGGCTATGATATGTGTTCAAAGTTGCGTTCCCACGATTATGGGGGTGAGAGAAACCTTGCTTGGTAATCAATAACTGGAAAAAGGAATTACCCTCGAAGTCATCGCGCACGACGACTATTGGCGATGTGGATATCCATGACCCTCTGAGCTGCCCCCATTTCCTTGCCCTTTTTCTCGCGTTGCCCTCGTTCTGTTCGCTGACAGCGAGCGTGATGGCGCCTGCCCCAACTATCGTGGTCAGACGCCGGCGACAAACCGAATACCGTATCGACTTCGCTTCTACACGCTTCTCGAAGATCATACGCATAAACCTAGTATCACGAGCTAAGGGTGGGCCGGAGACGAGCGCGAAGAGCTATACATTATATATTTCCATCGTCCCGTCGAATATGTTCAGTATGTGTATGGTCTGTCTTATATTCGCTCCAGCACTTCTTGTGATCCAGCACGTTTCAGGATGAAAGAGTCGAGATGCTGTTCAAGATGGATGCGCGTTTGCAGAGGGTTTGCATGGAAGGTGGACGCAAGGAAGAACGTTCGGGTGTAGGTAGACTGGTGATTCAGCTCGAGTGGTAGCTCCTCGACGAATTGAATGGCGACGAGTAGACAGTCATCCTAAACGGACAACTTGAAGAATCGAGCGTTCGGGCGGGTGACCGTCATATGGCCGGTAACTCACGATTGGTATCCTGTAGTGTGTGCACACACATTCACATCTCGAGTTATTCCTAGTACGATGTCTGCGGCCGGGTGGCGTAGAACGCGAGAGTTCCAAACATTGACCGGTCGTACAAATGCCCACACATGGTGGATTGTTGCCACTCGGTCCATCAGGTACGCCCTATGACGATCGTTGCTGGTAAGCGAGCGTGATCGGTTAAGCGAGGCAATTAAAATGTCGACCTGGATTTGCGTCGATCGACGGTTGATGGCACTGGCAGAACGTGGGAGGCTAGAGACAGACCGAGGGCACGGCGCGGTATTTAAGTAGCTCGCGAAAGAACAAGAAGCACGACAGGACCCGAGAAATGGCGTCAGTGGGAAAAAGAGCGCGGCAAAGGAATGTGGAGATGTAGCGTCATACTGTCGCAGTACTTCGTCAGTCCTGTTTTCAGGCTCCGACGTCGAGCAGACATAAAAGGCGTCCGCTCGGGCTGGGCCTCGCTCGGTCTCCAGGGAGCGGACCTGACACGACAAGCGACAAGGTGTCGGCCCAACACCCCACTCCCGCCCCCGGCGCTTCTATCCTTCACCTCTGCGCGCATGGGACCGGGTGCAGTCGGACACACTTCGGGTACCCTCCACGACGATCGCTTCGGCAATGGAATCAGGCAAGTTTTCAATCGGTAACATACGCATACACAGGTTCCCCTGGCGCGAGACAAGACACCCATAGGACCACACGGCGAACGGTGCTTCGACTCGACCCGTTTTCAAAAGTAGGCCTGTATCACAAATCGATCAGCGTTCTTCGCGCTGTTCCTGGTGGTGCGGGTTGCTCACCGCAGCGTTTGGAGGGCTCGCCGCGCCTCCGATGCTACAAGCGCCAGGCAGATTCATTAGGGCGAACCTACCCAAGGACGACAATAGCATAGCACGCACATGTTCAACGGCCAAGAACTGAAGAAAAAGGTGTACCTTCCCGTTTCCTTGCATGCCTGCGACAGCGCTTCGAGGTCGAAAAATTCACCTTATGGTGCAGGACGACGATGAACTAGCATAAAAGCTTCGTGAAAGTCCTACCTATGGGCATTCCCCACAATCTTGTTCCAAGTGGAAGAAGAGGTCAATACCACCAGAATTTTCACCAGAGGCACATCGTCACTCACCCCAGGATGGTCTGGAGTGGGGGGGTTGAAAAAAAAAGAGATAAACATGCATTCCACATACGAGGAAATCAGCTCGTTCGGCTCACCTGATGAAGCTGAGGAACACCCTGAGGTGTCGGCCAGCGCTACTTTCCCGTCATCAGATACTGGAATGATGGAACTTCTTGTTTCCACATACCTCCAGGGCGGGCTGGTCAGACGCAACGGCAGCGAAGTGGTTGTTCCTGTGTGGCCGCGTGTCATACGACTACTTCTCGCCGAATAAAAAAGGAAAACATACCACAAGAAACGCTTCATGTCCTCGCTCTGTTCAATGCCCGCACTGGAACAAGGAAAGAAAAAAGAACGAAAAAATATATACAGACAAAAAAAACATCAACCTGAAGACGACACCAAACAAAAAGAGCTACGTACAAGCGCTCCGGCTGGTCACGCAGAACTGCCTTGGCGTCGTTGCTAACAGTATAATACTTTTGAATGAACCCTATGCGAATTAGGAGGATGTCCGCCTGTCTGAACGTGACACCCTGCTTCTTTGCGCACGCTTCGAGCTCCGCGACGCTGATCGGGTGTGTCGTCCAGGGGTCATAGGGAAGCGGCCCACCGTTGGCAGTGTAATAGTGAACGAGGTCGAGGAGGACGCCACGTCCACAGATGCCGTGGTTTGACAAGTCTAGAGGGGAATCAGAGCGCCCGTGGTGTACGAGGGACGACGGGAGACGAACTATGTATGCCGAGCTTGACGCGACTGTGATCGATCTCGCTTGGATCATGGATCTCCATCTCACCTTCCGAGAGCGAATCCGCCGGCGTGCTGGTCAATCAATTTGTCAGGAAGAGAGCAAACGCGCGAACGAAGATGGGGAGCGGGGGGAAGGGCGAGAGGATGTTTTTAATCAAGGATAGAAGGTCGACGCAACTTGTTATAAAACAGGTTGTAATCCGTCAACCCATAGTGCTTGAGACCGTCCCACTGCGTGCCCGATTGTGTGTTCTGGAAAGTCCGATCCCGGGTTAGTCACGAATTCACTGCGCGGAACGAAAGGGAAGAGGGGGCTGGAGACGTACGATGTGTATCACGTCGTCCCTGATCGGAATCGAGGGCGATTCCATTGGAAACGTTGTGATCGACGGAATCTTGCGTCCAAAGACGGGCTATAATTTATAATCATGCGTACGCACAACGTCCGCAGTGATCCATGGTTTGTTTCAGATAAGACACGCCAAGACACGTTTGACGGGGGAAGGGGGGAGAAGAACTTGAAGACAACGACGCCCACCTTGGACGGGAATTGAATCGCCCTATCACCCCCGCCGAACAAAAAGAAGGAAGATGGTCAGCCCCAGAGACCGTCCAGCCAGACGTCCCCCCTGTCGAGTCACCCAAAACGAAAAACGGCGTTGCGCACCAGTTTAACGAGACCGTCTTGCCGGATCTGAGTTCCCACGTCACAGTGGTCATGGCATCCAAACGGCAACGAAATGTCCCCCACAACGTTGAGCAAACGCGGTTTACGCCGACGCCATGGCGTCACAACACACACAAAGAAACGTACCGGACTTCCTCTCGCGCAGCCCGCTGGACGACGTCCGGGGTCAGCATGTTGACCGTCCCGAGCTCGTCGTCCTTGCCCCACACTGCCCACGCACACCCGTTGAATTCATTGAACCTGGGAAGCTCGTCGAACGATGGGAGCACCACCTTGGATGCCGTCGCGCCTCCCTTTGTTTCCGGCGGCTGGGGGTCCGCCTTGGGGGTCCGATTGGCTGCTGGTGCAGGGGATGTAGCCTGACCGTTCCTCAGAGAGAGCATACGCTTTACGCGGGACGTCATGATGAACGGAGAGAGAGAGAGGGAGACTGTAACAAAAAAGAATGAGGGCACCCACGACGGATATATAAACACCCGTGTGCGATTAAGAGGAAGCTCCCGGAAGTGTCCCACACCTATAGGCCAGCAGACGCGTTAGATTATGGAAATCGGGGCTAATGGGGAGGCAAACAAGTTATAAATACACGGAAGTGGACACTACTAGGACAATTGGACGACACGTGGCGTATGGTATTCTCATCCTCTGATAAATGGATGGACGAGTGCTTCCTTGGGCGTTAGTCTACGTGATGGATCGAGGGTGAGGCATTTGTCCAGTAGGTCGATGAATGAGAGCAGGAGCTTCATCTCGTCGTCTTTCATCTTCACCGATGACGGTGGCATCAGGCGGGAACGCAGATCCCTAGAAGGCTTTGATACGTGTACTTTGCGTACGACATTCTGCGAAAGGGAGTCAACAAACCTGACTCGTGGTGATTAAAGGTCACAGATACTCACCGCCCCAGTCACGCGGTCTATCTCTACGCTTTCAAACCCACCCTGTTCATCAAAGTACATGTCACCAAACTTTGCTTTTTTGATCATTTTGACGTTGAATCGACCCTTGAGTTCCATCATGAGTAGGAGCATTTGGTTGTTTGAACGTCCAGGGAAAAGGATTTTGCCTGTGTACAGTTCGTAAAGTGTACATCCAATGGACCAAACATCAAGCGCCGGATCATACGGGACTCCGAGGACTTGGAAGAGTAGGTTAACTTCAGCGCTCAATCGACTCGACGTGACGTACTAATTTCTGGGGCGCGGTAGAAACGACTGACTAGATAAGGTGTAATGTCATTCTCAGATGCGTCAGAGGCTGAACCGAGGTCGCACAACTTCAGGAGTGTCTTTTGTTCATTTACCTAGATCAGCTGTCAACATACTGGTGGATACCCAGCCACGGTAATACTCGCCAGGATATTGTCAGGTTTGATGTCCGCGTGCATGATGTTTGTTTTCTTGAGCAAACCTAGGCCAAGGAAGAGCTGATGTGCATAAGCTCTCACGGCCCTGATGTTCAGGCCGACATCTTTGCCGAAGCGTTTGACAACGTCCCTGAGGTTCATGCTGTCTCCACTCGTTAGGGATAGACAAGGTTAATAGCCACACGATAACGCACCTTAGCGACTCGAAAACAAGGCAAAGATGACCACGGTGCTCAAACGTCCTTTCTAATCGAATGATGTGTTTCTTGTCGTCCGGATCAGCCTGCTTCAATTTGTTGAGGATCTGAACCTCTTTCAGTCCAGCACGGTACCTATATACACAGTCAGTATAGAACCAAAGTAACGAGCAAGGGACACAAACATAGACTCTTGGCTCCTGATGATCTTGATCGCAACCTCTTTACTGTTTTCACCAGCATCTTGAAGAACGCGAGCTCTAACGACGTTCGCAAACATGCCCTTTCCGAGAGACGAAAACACTTGGTAACGGCCACCGTCTAGTTGCTCACCAAGAATGACTTGATAGTAACCTTCTGGGTCCGATGCGGAATCGAGGGTTGTAGTGATCAGTGCAGGAGCAGCTGACTTCTGCAAGAAACGTGAACATGGCGTTTATCCAGCGGTGGACGAACGACATACCACGACCTTTTTGACTCTCTTGACCTTTTTCTTCTTCTCCGAGGCTATTAACACGAACATGTCATCGACGTCCTCTTCTTCTTCCTCCTCTACTTCCTCGATGTCAACGGTCATCGGTTTGTCATTGTATGCGCGCAAACGTGCGCCCTCCAGGCGGTCCAGGCTAGGATCGTAATCAGCAGCAGAGATCTGTTCAGCAGTCCCATCCTGTGCTTGCGCATTCGTACGTGCTTTCCCCTCATCCTCATCCTTTGCAAGTTCAAATGCACCTGGATCAGGCGCCGGGGATACCGAATCTCGTTTACCTTGTAAAACGAGGAAGAAGAGAAAAAAAGGAAGCAACCGTCAGACAGGACCCTGGGGCGGACGCAAAATCATCTTACTGATTGACCCATTTCGCGTTCTCGTCACCGACTCGCCCGGTCCAACAGGCGCGTCGACAGCACTGTGGGGCTGAGATGGCAGATCAGAAATGGAAGAAACAGGCGGAGGCGGCTGGACCGCACTGCTTGGAGGTCCCGGGCTCGGGCTGATACTCTGCATGCTGCTCGCAATCCCGGCATACTTTGCGAGGATAGCCTGTCTCCGAGCATGACGTGCAGTACGGGAGGTATCTTTGGACGCATCCACGTCCATCTCGAGCTCAAGCTCAAGCTCTGGTTCAGGCTTGGGTGGTATCGGTTTTGATGGCTCTACCTGCGGTGATTCTGTCTGCATGCGATCAGAGAGAGCTCGGGAAGGGAGTCTTGGGGTCGTTTGGGGTGATATCCTGAAATCTGTGAGGCAAACGATATCGATACGACCGGACCAGACCACTCACTCGCCTTCTTCCCTGTCCGAGTCCGCCTTCTGCGGGGGAGGTGGTGGCGGACCAGCAGTGGCAGACGTGCGGCGCCGATCGTCGTCTCTCCGACGATGCTCCCTCTCCCGCCCGTCGTGTCTATCCCGGTCCCTGCTGCGCTCGCGCGCCCTCCTCGAGTCCCGTTCCTTCTCTCTGTCCTTGTCTCTGTCTCTGTCCCGCTCTCTCGCCCTTTCTCGGTCACGGTCCCGTTCTCGTTCTCGAGAACGGTACTCCCGCCTGTCATGACTCTCCCTCTTTCCTCGCTTCTCTTCCCGCCACCCTCTCCCGTCATCTCTCCCCCTCTGGCGCTTATACGACGGAGGAGGCGAACGGGCGCGTCCATCCGGCTCGCCATGGTGGTGGCCGTCCCAGGATCGCTTCGCGCCTGCGGATACGTTAGTCATTGCTTGTCCAAAGCGAATAATTTGGTTGACGGGGCACCGCACGATCGGAATCGAGAACGGAAAAACAAAGGAGAGGAAGGAAAAATAAAGAAAAGAACACAAGCGGGGCCCGTTCCAGCGAAGGCGTCGAGTACGTCGGCTGACAGGCTTTGCACAGCCAAAGCAAAACCATCCGCCATATCCCATTTTGGAAGTGGTCCGTGCGTCGCATATACTCACACCATGAGGATTAAATCATACAATAAAGTAGAGCGATTCACTTGTCAAGTTATTCCTCTCAGGCCTTTCCTTTCCTCCTTCCTCTCGCCGCCCTCGTTCCCTGGGGGGGTACGTACGGCATTCTTCGCTCCACTTCCCGAGCGCGATCTACCACCGCCCTTGCTTTCGTCCCCGGACTCGGAAATGCGTGCACAAGGGTCCCCGATCGCGTCCGGCGAGGGCTGAATTCCGGTTGTCTCTGTGTCTCCGTCCGTGTTGCTCCCTGTGAGCGGGTGACCCTGGGTTGCGGAGGCTCGGGCACAGGCGAGACCCCAAGTTCTTCACTGACCCAGCCTGCCCTTTCTTCTTCCTGCTCAGATCCGAACTCGTTTCCCATGTCGCCCTCACCAGCAGACCCTTCCCGAACTGCACCGCGGACCAGAGATCCATGAGTCTCTGCATCGTCCGAATCCGATGGCTCGCTTCCTACTTCGATCTCTTGGAATGGCGGCAGTTCTGGTATATCTTCCTCGCCACTCCCATTAATGTCGTCGTCGTGCTCACCCACATCCCCGGCACTTGCCTCAAGCAATTGGCCTTCCACCGACATCTCGTCCTGCAATGAAAGCCCACCAGTCACCGAAACAGGGCCAGATTCTCCACCTTCTTCGCTCCCTCCATCTTTGGTATGCACGTCCTCTTCAATCAGAACCTCTTTCATTTTACCCTTGCTAATGCCTCCCCGTTCTTCCCGTTGTCGCGAGGGCTGGGACTGGGGTTCGACTGAACGCGACCTTGCTCGAGTGTTCCGATAGGGTGCGTCCGTTAATGCAACGTCACCTCCAGCCATTTTTTCCTTTGAAATAGGGGACCCCGGCTGTGCCGAAACACCACGCGCGAGTACACGTGCGACGACGCGCTCCTCACTCGTATCCAATGTCTGCTGTGGACTAGGTGGTACAAACTTTGGGGGACTCGGAACCGGGCCAGGACTTGGTTCCTTCTTGGTATTGTCAGGCGATGCGATTAGGGTTGCCTGAGTAGACAGGCGTGGACCATCTCGATCTGGGATGGAACTGCCTCTAGGCGAAAACGGCATTGGGAACTCAACACTGTCATGTTCATGAGCTCACCAGACCAACATCGCAGTAAGAAGCGAGCCCGTACCCTTGATCTTCAAAGTCGAAGCCTAACTCATCCTCGCATGGACGATCCCCAAACAGATCGCTACCCTCAATTTCCTCGGATTCTCCCGTGGCGCTGTCTTCCTCGCGGACAGAGGTACTGTTGTCGCGACCTCCATCGGCGCCTGGCACCACCCTGTCGTTTGATGATGTTTCAAAGGCACGTGCTTTCTTCGCCTGTCGCGTCTCTTGGGAGCCGTGTCGACGATCAGGCTGTAGACGGTGTCGCTTTACACGCTGCGGTTCTTGGATGGCGACTTCTTCTTGTTCTTGTATATCCTCCTCCTCGTCTTCTTCTATAAATAAAAGATCTCGACTGTGACGCGCGAGATAATCACGGGCCGGTTGATCTGGTGGTCCTGGCAGCCCGACCGCAGGACGTCCTCGCTCCTCCCGTCGCTCTATTCCTCGCCATTGTTCAGCGTCTTCTTCATCTTCGTCGCCTTCGTCATCACTACCCTCTTCCTCTTCCAGTTCTCGTCCTGAACCCCGGTGACCATGCGACCGTGGATCGTAACCAAAATGATGACCGACGCCCTTCAGTCGTTCCAGGTAATGCTCGATACGCGCGTCCATCACCCCTGGATTCATCTTGTAATGCTCTCGCCACGAATGAAACGTATGTCGTTTCGCCCACGCCCAGGACGGATCGTCTGTTTGACCCTGTGAAAAAAAAGGAGAAACGATCCCACGCATGAGCGCGATGCGGGTTGAGAACACCAAACATGCAGGGGAACACGACGTACCAACCGCTCGAGGTCCTTGTATGCGCTGTTCCCCATGCGCCCGTCATGGGTCGGACATCGCGTCGCGAGATAATAGGCGAGATGATCCTTGTCTTCTTCCGTGAACGGAACGCGTCTAGAAAGGAACGAGAAAACCAGTAAACAAAGAGATGGTGAGGGGAAGATGAAAAAAATAAAAGATAAAAATACGTGTCCGTGTCAGCTAGACCTTCCCAAAAGACAAACCAGGCCCGATCCCACGACACGGGACTGGGAGACACTCACGCTTTTCGTGCAACAACCGGACGACCCGGCATGCCCTGTCGGACGGGAGCGATATGAACATATGTTCCGGAACGAATGCAGGCCTTGACGAACCCGCGGGGTTCGACGTAGAGCGAGAGACGGTAGAGTTCGGTGGAGGAGTAGTACCGGCGGCGGATGAGGGCGAGGTCCTCTTCTTCGTCTACGAGGAGGACATTGGCAGCACGTTCTTCGGAGACAATTTGGCCCCCGTTTCGCTGCGTGGGTGGGCACGGAGGGCGTTTGAGCGGGTGGATATGGGTGCTGAAGAAAAGAATAGGCAGACCTCGACGTCGCGCGTTATCTGACCACGTCCCTGCGTCACGCTTTTATGAAAGCAAAACTTGACAGGGACACCGTCTTTGACGAAAAGCGCGTCGTCGTCATTGTCGTCGCGTCGGGCCATGTGGGGGGTGAGGATGAAAAGAAAGGCACTCGGCTACTGTCAGACAGTGGAGGCTGAAATTTTGAACCCCGAATCATGGTTAGGGTTGGGGTGATCTCATTAACCCTAACCCTAAGTTGAACCTAAAAGTCCTCGTCCTCCCCAGCCAACACCTGTCCGATGGTGTCGCCCTCCGTGTAATAGCTCGGGAAGGTCGCGATCAGACTCTCGATGTACCAATAGCACTCCCTCCCATGCCTCTCATACCCCTCCGCAACCATCTGCACCCACGTCCCACACAGTCCCATCCCTGCCCCCATTTGCCCAGCCATCTCCTCGCTCACCAGGATCGTCACGTCATCGCAATACGGGTTCCACGCATCCGCGTCAACGCCCGCATCCACCATTTCCTGCGCAACAACAGCACCTCTAGACCCAGGCACAATCACCGGACCCGGAAAATCCGCTGTTTCCTCAGACATCGACCCCACCCACGGGCTCAGCACCACTTTGAAAAAATTCTCCCCTAGCACCTCTTCCACAACCGACACCCCTCTGGTTTTATCCGCGTTCACTCCCGCTGCAATCACGTTCCGAATCCGCCGTGTCGAAAACTCGACGATACCAGTCGTCATCGTCAATGGAAACACGCTCGGCCCGAGGAGCTGCATCAACCACGGAACAGAGACATCCGTCCACGACGCGGTCGTGCACTCTTCTGCTCGTGTGGCCGCTGTCCAAGGATCGCCTGTGGCAGGTACCGTTGTTATCGGAACCTGGTGATCCGTGTCGATGTTATTTTCCATCACCTGTCTCGCAGTGAGCGAGTCCAGGACCACATTGGATGGGACAACCTCGACGTCGTTTTCCTCGAGCTGCGTTTCAAACACAGAGTTGGTATCGGCCGGTGGGGTATCGTTGGTCGCAGTATCGTCGACATTCGTAGATGAAAGGGTCACTGAAATGCGGGTGGTTAGACTGCCTTGGGTACCCCAACATTCTCTGCAGGCAAGATCGAAGGGACCGGGGAGCCTTTGCCCAAGTCTGGCTGTGATTGGTAACTCTTTTTGGGCAAGCGCAGCGACAGCGACGGCTCGCTTGAGATTATCGAGATGTTCTTTAGAATCGGCGAACACTTTGTTTCGAAGCACGAAACGTAAGAAGAAGTGCAGTATAGTGGGGGTGACTGACAGGTTTCTCTCCGCCCTGTTGACTGGTGAGGCAAGATCGCGATGCGAACGGGACGCACTGACCAGATCAGGCCCGTGTCGCACATATATGACGACAGGAATACCTTGATCGTCTTTTCTATATTGCCAATAAACGCGCGGAGACGTTGTGTTTCTGCCGTCGAGTCGTCTGGCCTCGGCTCAAGCTGCTTTCCAGGGAGCGCGGCCTGCTCAAGATAGTCCTGGACGATGTCGATCCTGGTATGATTTACTTTTGGCACATCACCTTCTTCTTCGGACGCTTCTCCGCCATGGCTAGGACCGTCTACTTGGCCCGTTTGTCTGTTCTTGATCTTTTTGTATACCGGTATGCTAGACAGTAGTCCGATGTAGACGCGAAACTGTAGGTCCACGTCAGTAGACAGATGGATCGTGAACAGTACGTCCTACCTGATCCCACATTAGCCTGACGCCGTGTGCGATTTCGGGCCAGGGTCGTCCGACTCTGAAATCGTCTGCCGCGAGATGTATGCGATCCTCGAAGCTCATGCTGTCATCCGGTGTGTATCGTGTCAGAATCCACACACAGCAAGTGCCACCAAGCGGAGATCGCACCCAGCAAATGATGTTTCGCTCATCGCGCGCAGCGCCTCGCCCTCCTCCCACTCCTCCCACCACGGGATCAACTTCCCCTCGGAATCGACTGCCATCCCCGCGTTGCGTCGCTTCTTTTTGGATTTGTTCTTCTCCTTGGCCTCCTTCTCGTTGAGCACCTTGAGGGTCTGGATCCCCACCCACCCATCGACCTCGATGGGGTCCCCCGATGGACCCGTGATGTGCCGATACCCCTGCGGCACGAATGCGCTGAAGGGGAGCACCGATATGCCCACAGGGGGCGCGGGGAACGGTGGGAACCTGTACGGCTGTTCGTCCGTTGTCGATCCCTGCGTCGCCGAGGGCATCGCCATGGGCGTCGTGGAGAAAGACCGAGGCACAAGTACACAATGACGTAATCATTGAGGGCGCTGATCCCGACACGCGGCAGGAGACGCCCTTGGCGTTGGCCATCCAGCCATGCACGGACGCTCTTCTCCCTCCTCCTCCTCCTCCTCCTCCTCCTCCTTCCCCTGGACCTCCCCGTACAGATGACGTTCAGACTCGTCATGACCAAAAAAGACCCCGACCAGACCGACTTCATCCTCGTCGGCGACCATGTCCACACCTTTGGCGGCCACGGCGCGACGAACTCGCAGGCCCTCTACTCCTCCGCTACCACCCAGCGCACAGGCGGTCGGGCCACGACCACTATCACGCGCGCCGATCCCTCCGGAGACCGCTTCCAAGTCGGCGTCATCGAGTGGCTTGTCCACCCGCGCGACCACACACAGCTCGTCGTGGGCACCAGAGACGTCCGCATGTCCAGGTCGGGCATCTTCACCTCGTACGTCCCTTCTTTCGTCCGTCGCTCGCTCACCCATCGGGACCCCGTCTGTTGATTACACGTGGTTCCTGGGCCAACCAGTCCAGAACGGTTTACTGCTCTGGACGGATACACGTACGAATGGCAGATTCGAGATGCCTGTGCGCAGGTATGGGTCCACCCACCCCTCCGTCTGCGCACGCTCACGCATGCCAAAAAAACCCCACTCAAGCTTGTCCCCCTCCGAAGATACAGCCATCCCCCTGCCTACGTCGCCACCTTCGTCCAGTCGAAAACCGGCTTCGCTTTCTGGCGGAAACATACGTCGTCCCTGTTGGTTCCCCCAGAGGGTTTCCCCATCCTCGACGACATCGTCGTCACATTCATATACTTTGAGTGCAAATGGCGGGCCAGGGAGAGTTCCAGAACGCGCGTACCCATGTCCGGCCTTCTGGCTTAATCGTCTTTCCCTCATTTCAACTTTCGGTCTTGTTTTACGCTGAGATTTGTATTATGTAGAGTACGGGATGTAAAACGTAACCCATGGTAATACCGCTCATATGAATCGTTTCACCACGTCCCTGCGAAACTGCCCTCTTCCCATCCTCCTTTCCAGCGCCTGGGCTGGTATGTGCTCCACCCACGCTTGTTCCACCGTCCGTCGTTGCCCCGTATCTCCCTCGGGAATCTGCCTACCTTTTTGTTCGCCGTTTCTATTTTCGCCGTTCACTGCTGCCAGGGTCGGGACACGCTGCGAAAAGTCGTGATGCTCCACAGCAAGTCCCTCAACCCCAGCCTCGTTTCCGCTTTCCACATCCCTCAGTTCCTCCTCCACCGCTCGCCCTTCCTCTTCTTCTTTACTTTCCCCCTCCTCAGAATAGCCTCCCAACTCCGCCTGCTGCTTCCACAACGCAGCCCGACTCGTCTCCGGCGGCGAATATTCCGACCCCTCCCCGTCCTCCGAAACGACGACATATCTCAGCGCTGCCTCATTCTCTTCACGTCCTGACCCTTCCTGTTCACTCCCCTCACGCCGTTCTCCCTCCCGTGCCTTGCCCTGTTTCTTCAGCCTCCGTTCAATCTCCCTCTCCCCAAACCGCTCGGCAACCTCTCTCATCCCCCTCAACACCCCATCCGCCTCACTCAAACTCCCCACTCGCCTATACACCGCCTCCACCACGCCGATTGCCAACCCGTGGTTGGCCGACATGTGCGCAAGAATCGACGCGAGCCCGTGCGATGCCGTCAACGCGAGGTCCGAGGGGTGCGGCGCGAGACTAAGCGAGGATAAGGGGAACCCAAACACGTCCGGGTGAGAACCAGCGATCGAACGCCCGGGAGAAAGTGCAAAGGCAGACCGAGATGTCGACGTCCGTGTGGGATCGTGCCCACGCTCACGTCGCCATATGCCGCTATGTTCCAGGCAAGGTGCCGCCCATCTAAACGGTGACCCCGAGCTCGAGCCCAAGGCCGATCCGGTCGCTGAGGGTCCGCTGCGGGGTTCGCCCGGAGCCCAAGGCGTCGGGTGCATGGACACGGGAAGAGACCAGCGCGATGGTTTCACGGGCGCCGACGCGCCTGTCGAAGAATGAGAGTGCGAGCGGGCGGACAACTGGGAGAGCGTGACGAGGTCGACACTGGGCACCTCTCGGTGTTCGCGCCTCCGTTCGCGTTTGCGCCCGTTCTTCTGTCCGTTTTCGATGGTTTGTCGTCGAATGTGTGTCAGTGCAGGGTGACGCGCCGCCTTTGTCCGTAACCGCGGTTGTGCGTCGGGTTGAGGAGAGGGAGAGGGTCTGCAAGCCTCCCTCGTTGGAGACTCGGGTCGAAAAGGGGACTCTGTCAGGGCACGTGGCGTAGGAAATTTCAGTACTTTGGACGATAATTTTGGAAGGCCGGAGAATGGATCTGGTGCTGGGGGCGCAGTACGCTTGACTGGGGAACTGCCATCCGGAACCACGCTCTTGGAGCGCTCGCTCTCCAGTTGAGAAGCCACTTCATCGCGTGCATGACCTACCTCGCCTAAAAACTGAGCAGCGACCATACGTCGGTCTGGCAGAGGTGCGTGCCCAAGCGGTTTGTGTTGTTTCCGCTTTCCCTTGTCCGCGCTTTCCTGAGGGACCTCAGGAGACGGGGGTTGCGCTTGGCTAAATGGGTGATGTGTATCAGCCTGAACGCCCGGTCCGTTCGGTTTCATTCCTTCGGTGGGACGGCCACGCGGGGGAGGCCATAGCGGCTTGTCCTTTATTTCCTCTCCTTCCACTTCCACTTCCACCACTTCCACCTCCCGCTGTTCACCCCTATTCCAAGGAAGTGGAAGTGGTACGTGTCCCTTTCGATCGACCAACACTTGGCCGCGGAACGAGTCTACGACGCGTGGCGGCGCACGGGGATAAGAGACAGGGGTATCACCAACCGTTCCTGGTGCAGATGGCGCCTGTTGAGTCCGTGACGAGGGACCCCCAGCACTGGCAACACTAGGGTCCCTCTTCGGTGACGACGATTCCAAAGAAAAGACCTCAGACGGAACACGAGATCGTTTCCGGAGATGTTTCGTTGGATGGGATAAAAGTACAGCGTCCGCGAGAGACGGGGTTTGTCGGTTGACCGGCGAGGATGAGATTTCGATCGTATCGCGGGTGAGCTTGGCCGCATCATTATTCGGGCTTCCGCTGGAACGCTGTGGAGAGAGGGGTCGAACACTGGGCTCACGGGGTTGTGGTGTTGATTTCGATGTTGGTTTCGAACTCGAGCTCTGTTGCTGGTCTATGCGTTCCTTGCTGAGAATGGCATCAGACTAAATGCATCGAGTGTGCATACGAGACAAGCATACCCACTGGTGCCCACCTCTTCCTCTTCCTCCTCATTCACGTCGAGCCTGACGCGTTTCGCGCTCGATTCGAGCATCTCAATTGGCATTGGAGTAGCTCCCCTCTTCCGCGTACCTACAGACCTGATATCATGCTTTGCCTGATATCTTAAGATGAGAGCATCGAAATGGTCCGAGTTCTTGACATAGCGTTCCCGCCACGACTGCCACGTGTGATGTACGGACCACGGCCATTGCTTCTTTTCCTGAGCGACCAGTCAAAAGGCAAGGTCGGAAAGACAGGCGAAAAGACGTACGTTGGTGACCAAGGTCTGGAATATCTTGCGACCCCTGCGGCCCTCCTTGGACGGACAGTATCTGGCGAGATACTTGGCCAGGTATGTGTCGTGTTCTTTGGAGAACGCGACACGGATGCTGGAACCTGGATGAGTGGCTGAGGGGTAAGGGGGGGAGGAGGAGATGCAACGTACGTGCTGGTGCGTGGCATGAAGACAATGCGCGCCTCTCGGTCGCGTCGGTCACGCGCTTGTTTTTTCCCACAGCGTTTGGCGTTGGTACCTCTTTTTTCAACACTGGAATCTCATTCGTTCGACACATTGCTCTGTTGGATGATACTTGTCGGCCACCAGTGCAGGATCACCCTCAAGTCGCAACAAAATTATCTGCTTTTCTACGACCTCTGCCACAAGCAAGTCCCCATTGGCCTTACCATCACCGGTCTCGGTCATGAAGAAGCATGAGAAACTGGTGGTTGGACAGCTCTCCGATTTGCAGAGAGTGGTATCCATGTCATGCGTCATACCTATACAGTATCACGAAATTGACACCAAGTCTCTAGGCAGGTGATTCACGATCATCCTACATCCCATGAGCACGGGAGAGATCTTCCACATGGGAGTGTTATCTGGATAACAAGACTTCGCGAATGTGGACCTCTGGGAACGCGATGGTCGCACTCTGGATGAGAATCGATCCAGCCGATCAGGACGTGGGTCTTGTCAGGCAGGCGATCATACTCACATACCCTGATGCTATTGCGCGGCCGCAGAAACGCGCCGCAATGTCGCACGCAAAGAACACGCACGACTAGGTATGTAACATCAACTATTCACCGGGAAGCCCGGTTGTGCGTAAGCCGCCTTGTCTCGTCGCCTGTAAACCCACCGAAGTCGTTTAGGATGTTTGGAATTCTTCAATCGAACGCACAGGTTGTCACGACTTACTCTGGCAACTGTAAAGACAGTTCATCTGAATGCGTCATCTCCTTGGATATTGTCCGCTGACCAAGCCCCCTCGAGCATATCAGCGTTTTAGATTTGGCTGTTGCCTTCCGTAGTGTTTCCTTCTGCGGAGAATGGTACTTCGGTCTCCTACTTCATGCATATGTGGCGTTCCATTTACTCGATGGCATTGCTCTGTAACCCTGTGGGCGACGAGGTTGTTGCTGCTATCAAGAGTGGACTTCCATGCGTTAATGCGTTGTAACGCTGATAAACGTCCAACAGAAGTCTGCTTTCTGAGCTATTACTCGTGGCATTCAAAAACGAATCGCGGGGGACTCAAATCGTCTACTTTACCCAGGTGTCCGTGTTAGGGTATAGATGGTAACCCAGGCATCGCTCATGTCGTCACCATAAACCCGAACACAGTCCCGCGCTCCGCTCTATGTGCACTTCCCAGCCACATATTAACCCAGGAACCTGCAATTTCATTCACGCTGATAGGCTTGTCACAACTGTCTCAAGGGTACGTAAACGGCAGGGCTTCTGTGATAATTTGCCTTGTACGAGCTGGATCATCCCAGGCTGCTGTTGGGTTTCCCTTGCATTTCAACGTATGGCTGCAGTCATTACAATCCCCTGGCTTGATCAATGCCCGGATGGTATATACGTGCCATGGTGTAGTGCGACACATCAATCGGGCCTGAAGTGGGACCTGGAGATGGTCGCTGCCTCATTCCAGACCTTGCCATTGGCCCTTCGGTTCGTCACATGAACTGTAGTGAGTTGTCATATTATGCCTATTATTTCCGCTAACGGCCAATATAGTCTTCTCAATTGCTGTTACTGCTCTGGACGTTTCTTTGCATACCACCCGGTGCGATCATACTAATCAATGACCGCTCTATCTCCGCTACAGCACATCTGCTGATAGGGTTCCTTCATGCAGCGATAATCTTGATGCATCCTCTTTGGAAATCTGTTTCATGCATCCGTGCTAACGTCAAGGCGGTACGGGACAGCCATGGGGACTTGGTCTCGTTCAAATCCGTCCGCCCGCCTGTCTTTCAGTTAATGTGCAAGGCGCCCCTGGCTTGAGCATTCAGAATGTTCATGTCCGTCGACAGGCGGTGCTGTTCCCCTTACAGTGCACGCACAATAAAAGTACACAGCATGCTTGTTTTCTCGATCATCGGTACTTATCCCCCGTTCACATATGTCTTTCTCTCACCGCTGCCAGGACCTTCCGGCATGTGGTAGCTACAGTCCCCATCACTTTCGCGACGCCAGCCCTTGAAGTTGAGCGCTAGGAATTGTTGCACCAAGTTTGTGCTTGCCGATACGGTCACTAGCAGAACTGCTCCTTCATAGTAGAATGCGACCGTGTGCCTCTCCTCACGCACGCGTTTTCCCTCACTACTCTCGAGCGTTAGTGTTGCGTTCCTGCGGTCCCCTGTGAGTTCGAGTTCCAGATTTGGTTTTGTATGCCCTCGAGGGACGTCGTGCAGCCGCTACGAAATCCCTGTATTTATTGAAGGACACTGAGAACCAGTCCTGACTGCCCCTACTAAATACTCAGCCCGCAGAAAGGCTAACAATACACCAGAAGTAAGAAGTTGCAGGACCATGCTGTGGATCGCCGGAACTTTTCGAACGACGACCGACACTATGTACAACCAAAGATCTTCACGGATCATGATTTTCGGATACTCACAGAGGCTTCTCTCCGATTCGTAAGCCAGATGAGCTCGCCGCTGCAACTCAATTCGCTAGTCTGTTTTCTCTTCCCTTCAGGGTCGGTCGGCGCTAGGTACGTGCGCCGACGGGTCGTGGTGGTCCCAACTTGAGGATTTAGTTGCGCTGCCGAACAACAAACGTTGGACACTAAGCATCGGCCAGGGTCCATAGTGCGACACGCGTCGTGCGAACAGGACTGTCAGGAATCATCAACCCTGGATGCGCGCTCATATCCCACGGCTTCTAGTCGGCTTCCGGGTGATCACAATTAGTCGTTCTAGAAGAAATATGGGTTATGGTGCTGGTTTTGGATAAATATGATGTCAGAACTAATGTGACGCGGTCGGTATTGCGTTGCTGTTTGGAAACACCAAAATTAGCATGTACTGTTGGCCAAGCATTCAGTACTCAGCTACGGGTTTGCCCACCACCACGCACAGCATGGAAGTCGTCCATTCGTCACGTCAGCGGCTGTTGACATGTCTAGAATCCGTCGGTGTAGAAGCTATGATTCGGAACCACTTATTCAAGTGCCGCTTCTAATGGCATATGGGCAAAGTTCAAGGCATTACGAGGACCACCCAGGATAAATCTTACATAAAACTTTGATACCTCTTCTTCTTCCCCGAACGGTGATAGTACTGCGACGGCATGGCACTCGAGACGAGGGCCTCACGGTCCCCGGGTAGGACCTTCGTGTCAGTACGACTCAATCAGCCTTCGGCTAGCATACCTGAGTACCTCCGAGGCTCTTCTGGTGATAGACTAGTACTGCATCCTTCTGGGGGAGAGATGTGCGATTGGAAGGTAGCGGTAAGGCCCATTTCTGGTTGTTCACGTTTATCCATACTCACCATTGCCATTCGGTAGCGTTGGCTACGTGGCCATGGACACCGTTCCTTCCGTTCGGCCAACGCGGCGGCGCGTTGGTCGGAGCAAGGCATATCTATCATGTCCCGGTTGTCGGAAAATACTACCACGTCTGCCAGGATCCACAACGAAACCGTCACCGAAACTGATTCAATCCCCCGTTCGACGGTAATTATGATCTAGTCATATTATCCAGTGCGCGAGGATGCTATAGCAAGTTCCATCTTCACCTGATGCGGTTGCCCTTCGTTGCCTAGCACCGCAGAACGGTGGGAGGCCAATTTCACATCACCGGTATTCGTTGAAACTGATCACGAAATCATACGTTTCCCATTCTTCTTTCTATCACTGTCCCCCTCTTAGTCGACAGCGGATGGCGACCCTTGCTGCCAGCGCAATTCCGTGAAGAACTATTATTGCCTGCTCATAGTCTCACAGAATCGCACACACACCAATTAGTACGGAATTTACTGCGCTCATAAGCTCTCTTGGTGCGGTTATCTGAGCTACTCTGGCGCTCTTCGGGGACATTGAGTCCCTCGGAGTGGTTGGCGGTCTAATTTGCTGCCAGCAGCCGGTATGCTCACTGAAAACAACTACGTGAGTCGATCGCAAAGGCAGTGAAACTGCCTATTGATCATGCGCACCGATTGCACGACAACCTTTTTCTCTGAATTTTATTTACTTTTCCCCATCGTAGTGGTACCTGCTCGTCGACGTGATCACACCGTGCGCTCTTGAACTTCCCGCCCAAATGGTCGACGATTCATCGGTTGCGACTGGGCCTCCAACATTCTGCGTCCAAACGTATCTGGCGGGTATCTGCAGGAGTCCTGGTCACGTACGGTCATTCAAGTTGTCACTGCCTCATCTGTGTACTCTCTTTCACCGCCACTGTCGATCCGCTTGCACCAACCTGACAGGTGTCAAACTTGGATGCCTTGCCGGCAAGAGATGTGAGATGTCTTTCTCCGACGCCCACCGTTGATCCCTCCAGGAATGGTCTCGGCGACGTCGGACTACTGAAAGAGGTTCACTGTACGGATGCTAGGGAAACGAAGGGGCAAGTACCACGAGTTGAGAGGAGTCAAGGGCCTCCTGCCAGTAGCGAGAGCGTAAATGGATTGCCTGTGTCTGACGATGATCTGCCACTTGTACTGTTTTTCCAGTTTGTGTAGGTACCACATGTCTGCATGATGCGGTTCGTCAGAACTCCTGACTCACAACTTTCGTGACCACTCTGCGGCCGCAAGAAAGAAAGGGACCCCTGCCACCGCACACCGTGACGGTGTGACATGCTCCCAGGGTCCACCGCGACGGACTCGGACCATAACCATAATCCCAAGTTTAATGTCTTCACTTCCGTCCTCAAGAATCTTTCAACATACTTTCGATGGACCACTTCAATCGACACAGCTTGTAGCTCGATCGTTGCTCCTGTACCACAACCAGCACAAACCTGGGTTGCCCCAGAATGCAGGAATTTTGCACTATTTTGGTCAGTACATATTCGGAACCTGAAGAACATAATGTTACCTTTTCAAGGAATCAAACCAGCTGTTTCGCCAGAAAATTCGAAGCACATGCAAAATCACCGCGCGGAGGTAACGCGAAATGAGCGCGGTAACTGTCTTTTCATGACCATGGTTACTACTTCCCCGCTCACTGCGGCCTGGATGTCCTCGGCTTGGAAACGATTGATCGTTTTCAAGTACTATGTGGTCTATGTGGTCGTCTCTACACGCCAACCGGATGATTGATATTTGTGTGGTGCGACATAAGTTTTACATTGCATCCAATGAGGAACCCATTACGGCATGTGACAAAGTTCTCGTAAGTTTCATTGTATGTTGCCCAAATCTCGGCTACTAGGGGACTGATCTTTCGTGACAGATAGTTATTTCCTCTCGCAACGAGCCTATGGTGATGGGCTTCTGCGGGAGAAGTGAGGCCCAAGTTGCCAAGTTCAACACGCGTCCATTGGATCGTACTAGATCACACTGGCAGAGTGACGTACCTCGCCAGCAACGATACTCGTAAACTACGAGTATTCAATCATGCCGCTCAAAAATTTTCATCTTTCGTTACCTCTTCGTGACGAAATGGCAGGTGCGATGGGCCACGTCAGTCCTCTTCACTGATCCGGGTCTAGATTGGCACGACCGAAGAACAAACCATATGCGGAGGGGTGCAGTCGGAGGGGGGTGACGAAGCCCTCCCAATCGTATAAAAAGGGTGCGTTGAGATCCTTTCAGCATCAGCAGAAAAACATCCCACCGTCCTTTCGAGTCAATCCTTCTACTTCACCTCCAAAAATCAAAATGCGCTTCTCTACTCTCTTCCCTGTCGCTGCCCTCGCTGCCGTCGTCGCTGCTGGCCAATTCGGCCATTCTGGCTCGATTTATGAGTGTGACACTGGCCCGGCCCAATGCTGCAACAGTGTCGGAGAGGTGAGGTGTCTGTGCTCTACTTGCTGTTGCACTTTGCGCTGATGATTATCTACGTCACAGGCAAAGGAGGCTAGCATCTCCAAAGCACTTGGATTGCTCGACATCGTCGTTGGCGATCTTTCTGAGCTTGTCGGTATTAAATGCTCTCCTATCATTGGTAGCAACAAGTGCGAGCAGAAGCCTGTCTGCTGCAATGACAACAAATACGTGAGTTCTGCTTCCCTCGTCAGTGGAGATTCAATCGTTTAATCATTCACATACAGAATGGTGTTGTTGCGGTTGGCTGTTCTCCCATCGAAGCCCTTTGAGCGGTTGGATACCCATAATAATTGTTGACTGCCATGGGTTGATGGATTTGTTGTATCTCGTTCATTAGTCAATCTAATTCGTGGTTGCTTTCTCTCGATGCTGTTGAGATGCGATTATGTTACAATGCTCTAAATCGAAGCAACAAGTCTGAGGTTGCATTGATAGTGTGATCATGATATGCTTGAATCCTGGTCTGCGCTCTGCGACTACATTCAGTGTTAACTCGGTCTTCATGCTGTTGGCAGAGTCGCTTCTATGCTTTGGAGAGGCGTCGGTTACACGCCCACCGAGAGCGGCTCTGTGTGTGACCAACTTCTGTGGCACGGTAGTTATGGTGGATCACGCTGTCGAGACAGGCTGTCACTAACTCAGACCAACGCTAGCCGTCCTGTGGAGGAGGCACTCGAAGAGGCGGTATTCACGTCGTGGTGTCGTCGCGTTCGCACCTTGTCCTCGCTGCTCCGGAGTTGGCGTGGATTTCAGCCGACGCCAGACAGATCGTTCGACCTGGAAGCCGAGGTAGGCCGATCCGACTCAGTTGGATCAAATTGCAGTTCCGAGTACCTACATTGCTCAGACACACCCAACCTGGTCCGCCGCTCAATGAATCATTCCTCCTTCGAGCTTCAAGGTTCACCCACTTTGGTAGCGAAACTTCCGCGGGCAAGCTATCGCACCGACTGTTCAGCACGTCCGCAGTCCGTAGTCCATGTTTCACTGCGCAGGTTGTACCGACGGGCCACGGTTATCGCCAGCTGCAAGTTGCCAACAGCGAGCGCGTCGTATCAATATATTTCATGTGTTTCACTCAACCATGACTGCACTTTTTTCTTTCTTTTAACTCCCACGTGTTCCCATCGGTGGGTCCATATGGGCAGCAACACGTGACTTGCTGTGACAGAATGCCAGGAATGCACGTCCGACCTCTTCGCGCTCAGACTGACCCGGTGCTGCGGTAAGGTGGGTGGGGATACCGAGTTACTTTATCCCAGAGTCCCAGAATGGCTCATCTTGTTCCAGTAACGATTGGCAACTTGCATCCATCTTGCTCAAAGCCTGTGGAAGCTCGCAACGCAACATCAGTTCGTTCCAACCTTTTTCCGACATTTTCTCCTTACGCCACCGTGTTCTACATGTTCGACTGCCCCCGGCCTCCTCGGACTGCTGACGGTCGTGGCTTCCGATGTCGCGGCTTCTTTGGCTGTGCCTAACCGCAGTCAGTGGCCGTGGAGCGGGCACCAGAGGGTGCAGGTCCCCTTTTTTTCGTTCCGTTTCAGTACTATAGTCACAGACCTTCTCTCAAAGCGCAGCAGCGAAGGCGGGCGATGTCGGGCACTCTTCGCACACACCCAACGGGCCAATTTCTCACCATCAAACCTTTGCTAGGAAGAACTGAGCAATACGACAGGGTCAATGCAGCAGCATTCCCGTTCTTTGTGTGAAGACCGTGATCGAATGGACAGATTATCCTTCAATGTTCTCAAAGGCAGAGCGACTAGTCCAACGACGACAGCGCGCCGATCAGGAAGTTGTTGCAATCAGTGACCAGTCTTCTCCCGTTCGTTCATGGCTCATACTAACATCAGGATGACGTCGATTCACAAAAGCGACTTTGACTTCGCCTCCGTCGAGCGCTCTACCACCATGCCGTACTATCGGCGATGGAAGTGGTTTCCCTGAGGTGTCACATACGCCGAATTTTCGGACGGACAGGTACAATGAATTTCATTTCGGAGGCGCAGCCTCCTCTATACCCGAGGATTTTCTACCTCTTTGTCGTGTTTTACATATTTTCGAACTGGCCCGGATCAGCGGACTGGCCGGTGGTCCTGACTACTGACCGTTTCACTGATAAGTACTACACGAGGCTGCGAACAAGCACATAGGAAAAGAAAATCCCATTGCATGGGAATGGAGCTTAGCAACGTAAATTCGTTCCATAATGATCATGCGCCAGTCGGCCAAACAACGGGGCGGATGTTTGGTCTTGCACAACCCAGACCCTTCCGGATCATTTACTGCCGACTCATTGGTAGGCGGGCCCAAGTCGTCGGTCCACTCTCCGTTTAGTCGTCGGCCGCTCTAGGCCGCAGCGCGTCCAAACCATTCCTTGCCGAATCGTAGGCTCAAAGCCGACACCCACGCCAGTTCGGATGGTCTCGCCACAAGCTGAGAGAGAGTGCGTTCAAGTATTTCAGTCACATCACTCCGCTGGATGTCTGTATCGCATTAGATATTTAGGATCGGTCGTACGTGCCATTTCGCGCCGCGCAATGCAAAAATTATCGATCATAGACCGGTCCACCTTTACTCGCTCCTTGAAAGAAAACTTGAACGCGGTTCAACTTTTTGAATTTGAATATGCACCTTGCTAGCAGAGTTCAAAGGGAGATGCCTAGTAAGATGCGTCGAGCCTGAAAAATAAAACTCGTAAGTTACGAAACAACGTGATCTTTTTCTCATTGTTGCCACCCTACAATGACGAAACAACAGTACACCCGGCCCGCCTCACGTTTGCATGCTGGCACGGCGAACGGACAAACACTGTACGGAGGGGTTCAGCAGAAGGGGGGTGAAGAAGCCCTCCCCGCCCTATAAAACGATGGGTCGCAACATGGATTCAGCATCAGCCAAAAAAGATCCCATCGTCTCTTCGAGTCAATCCTCACACTTCATCTCTAAAAATGCGCTTCACTGCTCTCTTCCCCGTCGCTGCCCTCGCTGCTGCCGTCGCTGCAGGAAGCGTTTCCGAGTGCGATACTGGCTCTGCCCAGTGCTGTAACACTGTTGGCAAGGTGAGGTGTCCACGCGACGTTCGTTTTCCTGCTTTGTATTGATGGTCACCTACGCGTCAGGCGAGCGACGAAAACATCTCCAAGACCCTTGGGTTGCTCGACATCGTCGTCGGCGATGTTTCTGATCTCGTTGGGATCAACTGCTCTCCTATCATTGGTAGCACCAAGTGCGAGGAGAAGCCTGTCTGCTGCAATGACAACAAATACGTAAGTCGTGGTTGTCTCGCACAGATGAGTGGAACTGGATGGGTCTAACCACTCTTCGCATACGCAGAATGGTGTTGTTGTCGTCGGCTGCTCGCCTATTGAGGCTCTCTGAGTGTCTCCTTTTCCTCTTTGGTTTAATGGGTTTTTACGGTATATCATATGTGCTGGGAGCGCGGTCGTATGAATGAAGCGTTGCTTTCCGGTTAATATGCCCGGGATTAGAATATCTCCGAAGAGGGGGAGCACCGTCAAGAATGAGTGACCTTCCAACGCGATATTGCATTGGGAGCGATGTTGTCTTGCTTAACGAGCTCTGGAAGCCTGGTCTGTGGAAATGATAACAAGCAACGGACGCACAGGATGGTGGATGATCGGGTTTATCACAATGTGACTAGTTGCCAACTAACCATGGAGCCTTGCGAGGGTATGGCCCTTGCCGTTTATTGATAAGTTATCTATTGTTTTTATTCTCTCGATGATGATGCTGGCCGTCCCTGCGAAACAAAACTCGCTCAACGACTTGTCATGTTGTACTTACATAACCGGAGCTAGCGCTACAGACGGGAGCCATGTTGACTCAACCAGCATGTGTGTTCGCAGTGCGGAAATGAAGGATAAGGTGAGAGCCATCGCTGGCGATCGAACCTACCTGGTAGCAATGCGGAAGGAAGACAGTAGCTGAGTAAGTGATATAGCGAAGGTCTATGGCAACAGAGCGTGAGACAGCCAAAATATTAGGTGTGTTATGAAAGGTAATATGGGCCTGCCTCGCGTGTAGTCACCGTCATCGCTCCCAGACGTGGAGGGTTGACTGGTACGGTAGCGTCTCAAGAAAGGATGGTCAAGCAAAAGTCGAGACGTGCTAAGAAAGGTCATCATCACAAGAGCGCTAGAGGGGACGGGAAAGTAGAGATGCATGGGATCTGTACATGTCATTTGAGCTGTCCATTCCTAGAAAGAGTGAGACTCGATATAGTAAATCTTTCATTATGATGCTTGGATTTTGTAGCAATTCTGGACACGAAAGACTGTTGCACATGACGGTGTTCAATGAGGTAATCCGCCCAGACATCGAGCAGTCCAGACTCCAGGGCAACGTGACGCGCTCAGCTCGCATCTTCAGGATCTCGACCCCATCCCGTGGTCCACGGTGGCTACATACTCAGGGTAATACATTCTCAGAAAGTGACAAGAGTCCATCAACCAGAGAGACTTCAAGTCGTGGACAGGTCGCTACGCCTAGGCGAGTCTCCGCCAGTGCATCCTAGCAGTATTCGGCATTGCTCAAGTTGCCACAGCCTTCCAGATACTTGCGGGAGCAAGGGGTGGGATGACGGCGCGAACGGCGCGAGAAGCAGGGGAAGGGAAAGAGGGAGTGGGAAACCTGCTGCGCCGGCTACGATTGATAATGCGGCCGCAACTCGGGTTTTGCCTTGTGTCTGCGGCATAATCGGTGTTACTCAGACAACACCCGTGCGTAAGACACAGTGGTGGTCAAGCAAGAACGATAGCCTAAGCATACTACTTTCTCGTGTGAGCAGGTCAAGGCGAACTTGGGCGCTGAGCGCTCCGTCGGTGTGAATGCCACATATACATCGCCTACAGGGGCTTTCAGGGGAAACAGTCATGACAGTAGAATATCGCACCATCATGTCTTGTCCTGATTTACTTCCCAAGCCCAGGACGAATTTGGTATTATCCCGCTATCATTCGTTCATCTTACGCTCGAGAGCTTCGTTGAACGAATCACAGGTTCGATATATTTCGATGTGGATTCTGCAGACTGCTGTGGCACGACGAGTGGGGTGCTGAGTGAACGGACGAATTGAAAATATAACAAACCGATCAGGGCCGGGCCATGGGAACACCAGGGAATGCCATGCACAGCGCAGGCAGGGATAAACGATGAGGCAGCGAAAGCTCTCATCAGGCGGTACTAATACCCAAACCGCCGCCTTCTCAAGGCTACGTCGCATGCCAGCTTCCAGCCTCGCGTCCTATCGAAGGGGGTCGGCTCGGTTGGTGGCAACGGCGTGCGGGAGTGGGGGGGGGCGGTACCCAAAGTAGAGTACTTGGATGGGAGGAGTCTGCTTCAGCTAGGGAGCTAGACATACCAGAAGTCTGAGCACGTCCATTCGGGTCCCCACCTGCACTCATTCGCAGCGCGATGCGGCCAATTGCCGTGTGGCCCACTCTTCGCGATCTGATACGGGCCCGGTGAGCGACATGGAGCCTCGGTAGTGTCGTGAAGGGAATCAAGATCAACCGCACCCTGACGAGCCTACGAGGAGGAGACGGATTACTGGCCACGACGACCTGTTAGAACTCACGAAGTGGATGTTACTCGTATCTCGGTTGGCCATGGGGACGCCGGGAGGGCCCGGGCGAAGAGAACTGCTGTCATTGTATACTGCAATGAGGTCAACTCCCTGCGTTGGATGTCGGTAGTAACTCCCACGCCGCATCGGCTCTCTTCCGCCTCCACTTCTGCTACATAGGCCATATTTATGGGAGTCCAGTGCACGTCAGAAGCGTAACCTGGTCCCTAGGCGTGTCTTTCAAGTCCAGCTACGGCTCGCAACGTGCAAGAAACACACTGAAAGCCTTGTCGTGGCCAACATGTCGCAGATTATGTGTAATGTGAAGCGCGGTGTTGATTGCAACCACTCGTGACCAGGAAGTTGGAGCGTGGGGGTAGTATCCCTCTTTGTCGTGGCTCGCCAACGAAGGTTCCAACCATGACTTCGACAAGCGTCTTGGTGGCCTAATCATCGATGTGGTACAATACCAAGACTCCGCGAGCCCGAGCCATCTCGGAAGGGTGTCACCAATGCGGGTTGCAGCTGACCTCGACCGCATACATGAGACTTGACGGAGTTGCGTTGCCATATTGGAGATTTTGCTGGACTCAACCCGCACCTCGATCATAGTGTAGGAACCTCTTTGGCGCGCCAATAATATATTTACAAAACCTATCCTTTTTTCTTTCAACGCAGGAGCGAATGCGAGCCGTGTAAGTCGTTCTTTGTACTCAGTGAGCAGGCTGCTCATGTCGGTTTCTTACTCATCAACTCCAGCCTAAAAGAAATCGAGCGCAAATTCACATTTGCTCTGCTTCCTGTGTGACAAGACCATGGCCATGATCGATTTAAGTCTTCTCTTTCTGTGAGAATGTCCTTGGGGAACGAAGCTAGCTCAATGACATTTGGAGGATATCGCAGTCAACAGCAAGTCTTCTCTCGTTCGTTCATATCTCGCACCGACACAGAATGTCGTCGGCCTATGAAGGACAGTGGGCTATGGCTTCGACTACGGCCCCAGCGCTCTGACGGCATGTCGCCCTGTCGGCGTCCGATGTGGTTTCAGACATCACACATCGGATTTTTACAGGGACAGGGACAATAATTCATTTCAGCGCTTCAATTCCTATGTGTTCCATCCCTTCGCTCGGTTTGACGCATTATCAGAAGTATGTTGCAGACCTGCCAGTGTCTTTTTTTTCTTTCTTAAGAATTTATGAAAGCACGACGGCTGATCCGGGACGATCACTCCAACCCCCACGAAAGCTCCGCATATTCCAGGCGTAAATTGTTGATGGGAGTACACACCGCCGTACATCCGTTACACAGCGATCATGTGCCCCAAAAACGACATGTGCTCTCAGACGAGCATAGTATCCCATCTCGGTCATAATCGCCGAGATTATTGGCAGCTACGACCATCGGAGCAATCGTTTTCCAGCTTATGTGATCGTCCGGCCGCTCTATCGTCGATCAACGTTTCAACCCGCGACCCTATGACTGCATTCAATGAGCCACGTCCAGGCCAACATGTGTAGTCAGTGCACAATACATGGGTGGCCCACCCGGGTAGTGTAACTCGTCTACATTGCCCCCCTGACCGTCGATTCGTTCAGATATTGTTATCCAATCAATTTTCACGGCGGTGGATAGTCCTTTTGCGTTTCCTCCGAACCTATGTGGAAGGACAAAAAGGTGAAACAGGAGACACAAGAGACACATTCCATTGGCTCATTGTCAACATCCTTGATATTATTCTGCCCGTTGCCAGCTTGTAATGATAGGTACACCGGACCTATTCGTGTACATGCTGGGCGGGTAGGCTGGGCGATTAGGCTGTGTACAAAGGAGTCTGGTGGAAGGGAGATGCCGTCGTCCGCTCTGCTGTATAAAAAGACAGGTCTCAAAGCGACTTATCGTCAGCAAAAAACAGCGTCTCATACCCAGATCACCTACCTTGCCTCTGAAAATGCGCTTCTCTTCCCTTCTCCCTATCGCTGCCCTTGCTGCAGTCGCCGCCGCCGCACCCAGTGCACTCGAGGCCCGTAGCGGAGGTTCCTCCGAGTGTGACACTGGCTCTACCCAATGCTGCAACAGTGTCTCCTCTGTGAGATGTCCCCACTCCTCTCGCTGTTATCCCCCGCGTTGACAACGAGCCACTCTCTAGGCGAGCGACTCGACCGTTACTAGCATCCTCGGATTGCTCGGCATCGTCCTCGGGGACATCACGGGTCTCGTCGGACTTGGCTGCTCCCCGATCTTGGGTAGCACTTCGTGCACCCAACAGCCTGTCTGCTGCAACGGCAATAACTATGTGAGTTGTCCCTTTTCCGTCCGACGGAACAAGTGAGAGCAAAACAGTCTAATCATTCCCCACGCATAGAGCGGACTGATCGTCGTCGGCTGTTCCCCCATCACGCTCTTGTGAGCAAGTGACATCTATTGCATCAGGTCGTGGTCGCGAGAGAACGGCTTTCTTGGTTTCGTGTGAATTGAACGGGCTCCTATGGTATTCGTATGTATTGGGAGTGTGATCGAGATGGATCGTTACTTTGTGGTAGATGTGCCTGAGAATGAATGTTATTCAGAGTGTTGTTGGGACTAGTACACACGCATACGACTTTCTCCGGGATATCGCGCAGGTACGCGGCAAGAATGAGAGGACACTCCCATGAGAAGCGGCAGATATTTTCCGTGGGCAATCTACGGAACCGGTTTTAAGCATCGGGATAAATGGGAATGTTGGTCACCAACGGAGCAAACGATCAGGTTTTGATAGCACGCACTGTTATCATATCAAGGAACCAAAAATCTGCCGGAGCTGTCATGCTTCATATCCATGGTTTTCTGTCCTCGTTCACTGAACAGCACCGGCCCGGTCGACCATCAAGAAGTTTGCTCCTCCTGGTTGGGAACACCTGTCAAGACTCAAAAGAGTTATCGTTGAACTTGCACTCGCATAACTAGGACAGGCGTTGCTCCAGACAAGAGAAATCCCAGTGCGGGACCCGCTTTTGGTCAGTGTATACTCCAGCAGTGGGAGTTGTTGGAACACGCAGGGTTTTAGTGAGGAACGATCGGAGTATGAAATATCAATGTCGGCATATCGACGCAACTACTCTGTGAGTAGCGGAGGTCAAAAACTAACAATCAACTGTGTGCTGGTTTCACACCGGATCTCTGGCCCTGATTAACATTTAAACATGGATCTGTTCGTTTTTGTGAGGTCAAGCATGCCGGTGAGGGCTGCTATCACCTACCCGTGTATGTTTTGTCTGAGGGATACAGGGGCCATTGGCAACTCCGGCGCAGTGGCACTACTCATGGAAAAAACTCCCAGGAGCAATATCTATGCTGTGCGTCTCGTCCACTCTTCTCTCATACCCCCCGATTCGCCCGCGTCGACGCCTCCCTCGCGCCTATCCGCTCGTCAGGCTCGTCCTGCCCGGCCGCTCTGTAGCCGCAAACGACAGAAAATAGCTCCTTCCCACTCACGCATCCTTCTGCTCACCTCGCTACACTCACCTCCAACCGCCTACACCAACTCACTTAGCCCCACTCGGGCTTCGCGTTCACCTTGTCATCTGGTTCTCCCCTACTCGCTCAACTACATTGCTTACGTCCGCTGGTCCGGGTGCCGGCGCACAAAAGAGCAGACACGAGGGTCGGACTCGCACACACTGGACGGACCGATCAGTACCGGCTTCTCACCCCTCAACCTCTGCTTGTCAAAAGTAGGACAACTTGACAGGGCCAAAGCTATAGCGGTACCGTTCTTTGCGCAAGAGGACGGTGACCAGATGAATAGATCATTCTTCTCTCTGTGAGAACGTTCTTGGAAACAAAGCAAAAGGCCCAATCGCAAAAGCGCGCGTCGGAAAACTGTCGCACACAGCAATGAAAACTGTCGTGTCCGTTTACTCATACCTCCTACCGACGCAATATCAAAAAACTGACGAACCATCACAGGATCGATCGCGCCTCCAGTACTATGTTAGTATATCGTACTATCGGCGGAAAGAGCGTCACACATATAACTGACGCTGAATTTCTATGCGGACAGGTACAAAGAATTCGTTTCTGCGGCTCAGTTCCTGTGTGTTAAAGGAACAACCTCGTAGGACAACGATGCACCCGGGCCGGCCACTGTTCCTAAACCCTGGCATGAAATTCCCGTACGTAGATGTAAATTGCCCGTGGGAACGGATCGTGCCAAGGTATGAGCTGTCTAGTGACCTAGGGTTTGTTAGCAGTGCAATCGGCCGGTTGGCGCGCTCGCAATGAAAATGAGCGTGGCATTTGTCTTTATGTAGTCATGCCGTCCCAGTCATTACTGTCGTGACACTGGCATATCGACTTGGCCATCGGAATGGATGTGTCAGTTAGTATTATGTAGCCGCTGACTGCCCTAATCACTGTATACTTCGGCGCACCACGTCTAGATCATTCCCGTCGACAGGTGAATCCGAGTGCATGAGTACTGGATAAACATCGACTGCCGAGATAATTCGTGCGCTCTAGACATCAATTCGCTCAGGTGCTGCCACTATCTCACCAGGTTTTCACAGCGGCGAGGAGCCGCTGTCGAAAGAGGAACCAAAGTCAAACAGGGGTCATGCTCAAACGTTCCATAGTTCACCGTCCACTTGTCTGACGTTTGCATTTGGATTAGTGGAGGCATAACCTCAGGCTACCTGGCCTCGTTCCTTCCTCAGGGGTTAAGGGAAATACTAATGGGCTGTGGCATGTGAGACGGGGGCACGGGGCCTACCGGTAGCGTCATAATTCGCAACATGCTTGACCGTTTCTTTTTATTGCTGTCCTCTTACAACGGTGGGATGATAGGTATGACCTCTTCACGTTTGCGCACATGTTGGCTGAGAGATTGGGCTGTGCACAGAGGGATTCAATGAAAGGGGTATCGAATTCCTCCCCGTTATATAAAGAGATAGGCTGCAGAGCGACTTACCGTCAGCAAAAACAGCGTCCCATCGCATCTGCTACTCGTATAACCCCTCTGTCTCTGAAAATGCGCTTCTCTTCCCTTCTCCCCGTTGCTGCTCTCGCTGCAATCGTCGCTGCCGCACCCGGCGCACTCGAGGCCCGTGGCGAAAGCTCTTCCGAGTGCAACACTGGCTCATCCCAGTGCTGCAACAGTGTCTCCTCTGTGAGACGTCCCCACTCTGCCGTTGCCCCTTGCGCTGACGAGCCACCCTCTAGGCGAGTGACTCGGCTGTCACCATTATCCTTGGACTACTCGGAGTCGTCCTCGAGGACATTACAGGTCTCGTTGGACTTGGCTGCTCCCCGATCGTGGGTAGCACTTCGTGCACCCAGCAGCCCGTCTGCTGCAACGGCAACAATTACGTGGGTTGATCTTTCTCTGTCTGACGGAATAAGTGAAAGCGGTCTGATTACTCACCCCACACACAGAGCGGGGTGGTCGTCATCGGCTGCTCCCCCATCACGATCTTGTGAGCAACTGACGTCCCAAGTCATGGTCGTGAAAGAATGGTTCTCTTGGTTGTTAGCGAATTGAACGGGCTCCTATGATATTTGTGTGTATTAGGAATATGATTGGACGTATGGATCGTTACTTTTTGTTAAACGTGCCTGAGAGACTCAGAATGTCGCCAAGAGCGCTGTTGGGGCTACCTCGTGCAAGTACGGTCTTCTGCGGAATATTGCGCTTGTATAGGTATGGCAAGGGAGCCTGTTTGCCTCAAGGAGCAAAAGAAAAAAGAACCTACAGGAGTCATTTTCAAGACTCGGTCAACAGGGATGTTAATCAGCGATGGAACTGACGTTCAAGCTGATGACGTGCACTAAACAACTCCAAGCAAACCAAGGATCTCCCAGCGTTAACACGCACTATGCAGTATATCTGATTCGTGGCCCTCGCGCTCTGGAGTGACATTTCCCTTGTACCGCTGGTCCCCATCGAGGAATTTCCACGCCGACGAACTGTTGAACTTGCAGTTGTGGAACGGTCCGGAGATGGACTATCAGTGACAAGCTCGGCTTTCAATAATGGCTGTCGAGGTTGAGAATGAAGGGCTGAGAGTGAGACAGAGGAACATGGAAGGCGCAATCACTAACACGCCTGTTAGGCTGAACAAGTTCTAGCCCAAGTACCCCGAGCCTCCACACCTCACTACGCATGCCATTCCTTGCACGTTTACAACTCCGCATAAACAGACAACTTGCATGGGTTTATCCGATCGACGAATATCTCAATAATAGTACGGGTGGCGCTCCTTGGTCGTCGTTTGGACCGCAGTCATCATGGTGAGCTGCTCAGACGTCAATATCTATCGGGACACGTGGGGATCAACAGTCGGAATTGTTGAAAAAGACCAACTCACCATACATGCGCCTCCTTCTGATTTACACTTCACAAGCAACAACACGCGAGTTGAAAGTGATATGCCAAACGCCAGTTCAGCTCTGTGCACGCGGCCAAAGTAATGAAATGAAACCAGACGAAACCAAGAGGAAGACGTACAAGCCCTGAACCCATTCCTGCAGACACAATCCCTTCTATGGTTTGAGTATTTTGAAGAGTGCACTTGTGAGATAAACACTTGGCCACTGTTTACTGTGCAACTCCCATAAGCCTGAATACATCATGGTGATGTTCACCCATTTCAGAAAGTTGATGAAAAGAGACGGCGGTTAATCTCCCGGACGTCAAATGCAGTGCAACGAACTGAGACTGCATCTGCATGTCAAAGTCATCTTGGCTTCATCGAGGGTGGACAAGTGGATCAGGATAGCGCGCGACGGTGAGACATTCTACTATTCTAACACTGCCTCCTGAAAGAGAACGATGCGTAGATTATATGTGTACCGCACTCTTACGCGCGGTGAGCACAGTATCTGGTTCAACCTGACTCACTCACATGCAGAGGCGGACGCACTGGCTGTCAAACCCTTTCTTGACCGTCATGGTTCACCATTTTTTCACATGGGAACTAACAGGAGACAGTGTTTATCCTTTGGATGAGAATCCTTAAAAAGCGACGGAAACGTAAATGATTTTTCCGAGAGCCATCTGTGAAACATTTGCGATTACACACCAGACCGCGAGGTTGAGACTACGGTGACATGCCTGAAAGTCAGATCCTCTCCTCGCCATCGACACCCTCGTCGTCACCAATACTATTATGGTTCCGCACAGGCGCCGCATTCAAGTTAATTGCACTAGCGGTGCATACTACGAGTTCTTTATCAATCAACCTTCTGAATCAGTCACTTCATCTCACAAAGAACTCGGTGGAATATGATGGTGTGGAAGCACTCACAGGTGCCCACCGATACTCGGCGCTCCAACAGGATGAAAGTGCGAAGGATTCAACGCGCCTGGTCGTCTCCAGACGGATTACAGGGGGACTTCCGCTGGTCGTGTCTGGAGCTCGGAGGGATACCCAGGAATTGGAACAAGTCCATCTCTAGGCCAGGTGGCCCCAGTGAACGAGAACAGTGGGGCGCGATGTGGTGATGGGCAGGTGTCGAACTTGACCCGGCAATGCCAGCAGCACTACGGGGCTAATGCACAAAGTTGGGTTGGCGGGCATGCATTTCTTCTGCACAGCCACGTGCGTCGCCAAGACCCGCGTCGCTCCATCAATACATCAATGCATCACGTCCGTCCGTCATGCCATCGTGCATCCTGTCTGCTCTTCGCGAGACAGCTGAAACAAAATAATACACGACCCTGCTTCGGCCACTTAACCGGACCTAGTAATGACCTGACAACCGCGCACAGGGGGTTATGAGCACCAAGAAGAGTTTTTGCAGCTGGAAACCGTACATCCTACTACCGTGGCCCTCCACGCGTCTTCCGTGCACTGTCCTGAACTTAATAGATCGGCCCTTGAGGGACGCAGCAAGCACATTCGCTCGCATACTGACTTGCGGCGTTCTGTCAACGTCAGTTGCTCACGGGACGTCAGTTGCTTTCCGAACGCTTCGTTGGGTATGTTCCTTGAAATATTTTACCTCTGGTATCTTCAAGTCTTTAACCATGATTTCAGTTCTGCAGTTCACGGATATTCATCCCGCTTCTCGTTGCCAGAGTCGTTGGCTTCTCCAACGACTCCTCTACCTGTATATTGTGAATCCCGTGGATCAAAATTACGACTCGGCAAGGAGCAGACCCCGTCCAGCATACTGTCAAAACATAATGAAGGCAGTGCTTGTTTCTGCGTAGTAGGCGTACACTCCGGCGCTCGCTATCTCCAAGACAACCGAGGCGAGCGTTTCAGGTTTATGAGATCGTTGGCCATCGGCGTCTATTGCACTCGGTGAGCTGAGCCCAGATCATTCGCATCCGGACCGTGCACGAAGCCAGAACGAAGCACGTAAACAACCTTGTTTTGTGTCACACGTCGCATTTGCCTGTCGTCTCACTCTGATCATCATATCGTCGTGACCTTGGAAAGCATTTCATGATGTCGTGCTCAAGCCTGTGAAACCTTATCAGAAGAACAGAGCCAAGTAAGGGTCACACATTCCGTTTGCTCGTTACCCACTTTCCGAGTATCTGGATCAGCAAAAAATGTGATTGACCGTGATGGGCTGGACATGTTTCAACAGAGAATGACATACCCAGCAGCGACACTCGTAAGTCATGACATACTCGACCTTCTCGCTCTTGCTATGATGGATGATAGACATGTCAGACCTCTTCGCATCTATGTGCGCGTTTGGAAAACGAGGAGCGCGAATGGATTGCGTACAGACGAGTGTGGTTGATGGGGGTTGTCGAAGCGCTGACTTGCAGAGCAGTTTACCGTTAGTCAGAGGACACCCGCCGACGCCATCTCTAAAAATTCACTTCCTATCCTTCCCACAGCTGTTGCCCGCGTCGCGTTTCTCACCCGTACCGGCTCACAGTCAACAGCGCGACCATTGTGAGACGACCCCGATCCTCGCGCCACCGTGCTTTGCGCTGATGACGACCCTCCAGTCGAGCGACCTGGAATCACCCTTGGGACTATCTCTGGCCTGTTCATGGCGGATGACTTCCTCGTTCAGCCACCCGTTCGCTGACACCAGCAATGCATTTTTTCTTCTCTGACAACGCAAGTGAAAGTGGTCGGGGATTGATCTTTCTCCGGCCACGTCCGAAAGGGTCGCTCAGCGCTCAACACCCTCTTCTATCAAAGCGAAACTTGTGTGTGGTTTTCAAAATGTGAGTTTTCCTGTTGTATCTTACTACGTGCCAAGCGAGTAGATCGTCGCCCCGTGCTCACTAAGAAGCCCCATCACGGAGGGCTCTGCAGGCGTACTTTTCTTCTCGAAAGGATTGCATCGGCGTGATGTATGGGGTGTTTGAACAATGGGGTTGGCTGGTCCCAGTCATGCTCCAGACCGGAGGGCACTCTAAAGGCACTGTGGCGATGCATCGGAATGGCTGGCAAGGGACCAGTTCGATGTCAACTTGTCTTGTGCGTGAGACACGATTGACCGGTCATTCGTCGTGAAACGCACAGTCACGGGGAAATAGCCCATTAGGGGGTAAGCGCGAGCGCACAGCCTGTCTGCTTCGCGAGGAAACGAAGTTGGCGGCGAACAAGGGTTTTGAAGTTTACGAGCCGCAGGACAGGCCTCAGAGCTGATTGGTCCAAATCTGTACCCGCGCTTGCGAGATGTTATCTAAATGGGGACAACCTTTTTCGTCCGTTGCTGTCGACGTCCCACCTTGGACGCCTCGGCTAACTGGGTCCTGAGTGTCCGATCAATGCAGGCGGATGGTGTTTCATACTGCTCACTTTGAACTTATAGCTGTTCCCCATTGCCGCCGAGCAGCTTGCTGTGTCTAATACTGATTGTAACGTACTGACATGCCAGTCAGTCTGTGGCAGACGCCATCCTTGACATTTTCCCGGACCTTCAAGCTTCATACCTGAGCCCAGAGGCAAGCGGAGACGAGCCGCAGAGGGGTGCAGTACAAGGGGGGGGGGGTTGATGAAGCCCTCTTCGAGGTATAAAAGGGGCCTTGGATTACAGGATGACCCATCATCAACAAGACTTCTTATCCTCTCAAACAACCACTCACTCATTTTACCCCTCGCTCTCTTAACAAAATGTTCATTCGCGCCCTCATCCCTATCGCTGCCCTCGCTGCAGTCGTCGCCGCTGCACCTAGTGCACTTCGGGCTCGTCAGAGCGAATGCTCCACCGGTCCGATCAAATGCTGCAACTCCACCAAGACTGTGAGACGTCCCTTTCATTGCTTTCGTTCACCGTACCAAATGGATCCCACTTTGCAGGCGACCGCTGACGACGCCAACTACATCATGGGCCTGCTTGGAGTCGTCCTCAACGTTGGCGAACTCATCGGCACGGGATGCTCCCCAATTGTGGGTGACAGCGGCTGTAACGCACAGCCCGTCTGCTGCAACAACAATGACTTCGTAAGTCGTCCTTTCACCTCCGATCGAACGAGCGAAAGTGGCCTGGCTTACTATTTCCCGTGCGCAGAACGGGCTCATCAACATCGGCTGCTCTCCTATCACCATCTTGTAATCCCGATTGGTCACCAAATGGCCCAGATGTGTTCTTTCCCTCCTCTTTGGGTCTTGTGGTCTTTCATAAGTTGATTCGATCGAATACCCGTAGTTTGCCAGTTTTGCACAAAATGTGCCTAAAAATGTTTTTGAGACCGTTCTGAAGAGTGATTCGGGGGATGCGGCGTCTGCCCCAGGCGACGCGATCGAGCCGACGCCAAAGTTATCACAATTGTCAGATCGTTGCCCTGGACGCAAACGAACCGAAAGACAAGAGGGACATGGGTCATGCATGCCTTGACCCTACCGGGCATCGTTTGAGGGTGTCGACGGGCGTGGACTCCGCCGTAGAGAAGTCGCTGTTTCGTGAACATGGATGGTCGTCACATCCCTCTTTTCTTTTCGTTCGAGTTCGGCGCCAGCTAGCTCGTCCTAGTCGCCACGTGACTACAGGTGCTCGACGCCCTCGAGTACCCCCACCTGCCGCGGCGATAGGGTGATGTTTGGCCAAAGCCACGTACATGTAGGCGTGATCAACACAGGAAACCCTCCGACCGCGAAATCCAAAGGCCATGGCGAGGAGAATCGCGACTGACGAATAGCAGTGACAAGGGAAAGGAGGAGGAGGATGTACAAGTCAGGTGAGACCACTTTTGAACCCGGTACCGCAGTATCGCCCTCTCAGGCTCCCGGCGTGCCCGAGCTGGCGACATCCCCCCCGAGCCACCACAGCAAACGGTGCAGTTGTTGGCCGCTCTAGAATTGGTTATCTCCCATACCGGAGTCCATTCTGTTGTTCCTGACCATGCCCTACTGCCATAGTTGCGCACCGTGCGCCTCGTCGCACACAGGAGAGGCGAATGGACTGTGCGCAGACGAGCGTACTTGAAAGGGGACTGTCGAGGCGCTCCTCCACGCCGACAGAGAGCACGGTGAGGAACAGAGTGGAGCAGCGCTCCATCAGCCGTTAACAACGGACATCCTATCGCCTCTCCGGTCCAAGTCGACTCGCCCCCTCCTGACCCCATGGAGAAAACATGTTTTTCTTACGCTTCCTCCTTCACATCGCTGACCTTGTCGCATCGCGCTGTCGCCTAACCAACGCGCTTGAGGCCCGTTCCGGCGCGAGCAACACAGATCCGACGTGGTACCTCGGCCGGTTTCTGTCACCCGCCGCGAGACGACCCCCCGTCCATCAAGTATTCTTACCCCTTGCGCTGGCAATAACCCACGTCGCAGATGAGCGGCTCCGGTCACGTTGAGTGCTCTCGGACGAGTCCGAATCACCCGTGTTAGGAACCAACTCCGGCTCTGGTCGGAGCAAACCGTCTACCGCGTTTGTCAAGGGGTGAAGGCAACCCTTAGGGCTCGTGTCCGGGAGATGGAAGCATGCACACACATCTTGAATGTCTTGGTTCACGTCGAAACTGTGTATGCGCAGCATAGGCGTTACGGAAAGGGAAATTTGCGCACCAGCGCAATGTTATTACAAGCACCAAGTGGAGTTCGTGCGTACTACGCGGCAAAGGAGCATCACGACTGCATGAATAATCGCGGAGTGGATCCCGGGGGGTCATACGACCCGAAATGCTATCCTGTTGTCTTGGACGAGCAATGGACGAAGGTACTCACTTTTCGCATGCTCCTGCTTGCCAATGAAAAAGGACATCAAGCGTCATTAATTGATTACACATGACAAGCGGAGGCTCTAGGTAGCACCTCCCCGGTTTACTATTCCCATTGTCCATACTCCCAGTTGAAGCAATCCTGTCGTCATCGTGAGTACAATCCATATCAACCACTGAACCAGACGCAAAGCAAGAAGCAAACATACCACACAATCCACTTGCTCTTTCGCCACAGGTACCGGGAGCTTCACCTTCTTCTCGGTATCCTTGTCCTTGTCCTTGTCCTCCCCACCACCCCACCAGGGCCAACTCATCTGAGAGACGGACTTGTCATCCGACGGTGGTTCATCGGCCCATTCGAGATCTTGGGAGAGTAGACGTTCAACAACCTCTCGTATGGAGTGCGTTCGGATGTCCACCCCCCATTTGAGCTTGGTGACTGTATCATACAGCGCAACCTTGCCGAGATGGCACCTGTGGACGCGAATCACCGTCAGCTAGTTCCCAACAGATCGCGCGAACAAACCGGGTTCACCTCGTCTCCATTGCGTAGCCAGCGATTGCACAGGTGGATGTGACGCCGTTACATACTCCCATTGCTATGGGGTCGGCTGTGTGCATGACATGCGTGATATGGTGGGTGGATGGCTTTCGGGGGCGTCAACACCACGGGGATCAGGAAAAAAACATGAATTGTAACACACGGGGGAAGGAAGATGCAGTCGGGTAGCCGCCAACTTCTCGGCTGGCGCTTCAAACGCCACAACCGGTGCGCCAAAGGTAACACCGATGAGCGAGGACACGGAACCACCCAATGAATGGCCTGTAAATCCGCATAAGTAGCTGATAGACCGGAAACATCAACCCTTCTAGAATACGCACCGATTATCCAGATGTTGGAATTCGGGTACATGTAAGTAAGCTTATTATATAAATCCTACAACTCGAGTCGGCATCGGCAAGTGCGAGAAAGGAGGATTGTTTACCACTCCAACCCAATAGTATAAGTCGTCGTCTTGAAGTGCGCCTTCTATGCATTCTTGACTGCATTTCCCCGAGCCTCCATAGCATCCGCAAACAGTACTCCATGTTGGACCCACGCGAGCACAGCAGCAGGAGAAGAGCATGTTGTCGTTTAGCTTGTCCTTTCGCACTGTAGGACCTCCACCACCGGTGATCCATCCAGCCGAGGTACCCTTTATGGCAAGAATCACTGTAGAATTATCTGCTGAAACAAAAACATGTCCACGAAGACCGTCGTCTTCAGGTGTCCACCCTACAGGGACTGTCTGCACGAACAATGAGAACATACTTCGGGAAAATTGTACGTGAAAAAATGATTTGCCTTGTTGAACCCCTCGATTTCGTACCAACCGTCGACAGGACTCGCAACGTAGGCGTTGTTGGACATCTTTGCGAGAGAGAGTAGGGTCTCCCGGTCTGTCACGTCTGGGCCGAGCACCTCTTCTGAATTCCAGAGAGTACCGTCGCTCTGACCACGAAGCATCGAACGATAGCGGGCATCTTGAAAGGCGGCGTAAGAGGATGGCCGGTGTGTGAGGAGCTGTGATGTCTCTACGTCGTAGGTGTGCGGGTCTGCGGGCGTGTTCAGCGAGTGCGAGATGAGCTGGGATGGACCGACGTCGGAGAAGACTACGCGTGATGAGTTCGTGATCGCATGTTGGTGTCGGAGGTGAAAGGACAGTCGAGGGGGGCGAGCGTGGCGGTTCTCCGAATCTTTCCAGAGGAAAAAGGCCAGCAAAAGGCGAAATGTGACCGGGAATACGTCAAAGATCATGGCCCTGCAGATAGCATAGATGTGGGCAAAGACGGACTGTCGTGGTCGCCTGGAGGGGTCAAGCTTGGTTACATAATCCTCTCGTCTTTCTCCTGCTCGCGGCTGATGACCCGACGTGCACCAACCTGGACGAGAGATTGGAACGATGCTCTACCAAGCTTTGTTCAAGTTGGTACGGTGCAGGTAAAAGTCCCTGAGGGCTGAATCAGGTTTTGGTTTTGGAATCAGGCAAACACCGTTACGCGCACTTGCAGACGATCCACCTCCACATCGTATATCACAACACATCAAGATGTCACTTATCATAAACTGGAGGCATTACTTCATGATAAAATTTATTATAGATCATTATTCTGCTCGTCTAGTCTGGAACAGCATTCCTAACTTGATGGTCAGGATTGCGACTGCCATAACACAAAGGTTTTCATGCTGGTCGTGACACCTTTCTGCTGCCAACTTCTATCAAAAGTCTAGGAGGATGAGTCTACGCCTCTGTTCCCTAGCGCTGGCCGCTTATAGTGCTCTCGCGGCTCCCACTGTCTCCAGCCAACCCCAGATGCCATTTGGTTTGGTACAGAATGCCACCAATACTAACTCGTCCTCACAGTTTTTCCAGTACAGCGCCCCTTGGAGAACAGCTCACATCACGTCTGGTTCATCTGTCGCTTCGACTACCTCGCTCTCGAATCTTACTAACCTCCCATCCTCCCACCCTACTACAGTTACTTTCCCCCTGTCTCCGAGCCCATCTTCCCTTTATCTTTCCTCGACCTCATCTCCGTCACTTCCTACCTCCACCATCTTTGTGACGAAAGTCGTAACAGCTTCTGAGACGACTTCGACGCCTCCCTTAATCATCATCACCACCGTCGTTGTGACCGCAACCGCAGCTGCGACAGTACCTATGTCCCCGTCCCCTTCCTGGGACAACTGTAGTCAATGGTTCATGCCCCCGCAAATGACCGACCTCTCCCCGTTCAACATCACCTACTTTCCCAGCGGTCAACGAAACCTCCACATCGTCGCTCAAACCCCAGCTAAAGACACCGCATCCCAAGCCGGTCCCCTTCAACCCTCCCTCCTTCCCGTCCACGACGCCAACGCCACCTTGTCCGCCATCCTACAACTCGTCTACCCAGCGCACTCCGTCAACCCGGGCAGCAAACCCGAGGGCGGTGCCGATTTCTACGCGACGCCGATCAATCTCGCCGGCGCGCACAACGTCACGCTCGAATACAGCGTCTTCTTTCCCGCCGACTTTGACTGGGTCAAGGGGGGGAAGCTGCCTGGGTTGTTCGGAGGGCACACGGGCTGCTCGGGCGGGTCCTCCGCCCGTGACTGCTTCAGTACTCGTTTGATGTGGCGTCCGCACGGCGCTGGGGAGCTTTACCTGGTGCGCATCCCCCCACATTCCTTTTTTTTTTCCCCGTTCGACGTCTGACGTGATCGCGTTCGGTGTGGTGTACGTAGTACGCTCCAAAGGACAAACAGACCCCGTCTCTGTGCGAAGCTGTGGGATCGGTGTGCGACGCCGCCTACGGCTTCTCCGTCGGTCGGGGCGCTTTCAACTTCACCCCCGGCGACTGGACGCACCTCCGACAGAACGTCGTTCTGAACACGCCGGGAGGACACGACGGCGTTTTCGCGCTGTTCGTCGACGGACGACCCGGGATCGAACGCACGGACGTGTTTTATAGGGACGTGGTGCGGCGGCGGGCCAAGCACGGCAAAGGGAGCGTTCCTTCGCAGCCTGCAGAGTTCCTCGGGCTTTTCTTCAGGTATCGCATGTCGTCTTGGACGATCCGGAATCTATGCACTCATTTTTCTTTCTCGAGCACGTTCTTTGGAGGACACGGAAGACAATATGCCACACCGAAACAGCAGTACACTTGGTTCAAAGACTTTGCAATCACCCGCCACGACTAAGGACTCGTCGAGAAAAGGAGAAAAGAAATAGTTCGAGGGCGGGGTATATGTACGCTAGTCATGAATACCGACGAGACAACATAGAAAGCACGAGCCCGACAAGAAAGGCAAGCACGAACCCGATCCCTTTTATCGGCCAAGTATCTACCGGACCCATCCCCACCGTCTCTATCAACAATACCTCGAGCTCCTTCGCCATCGACGCCATTCCGAACACGCACTCCGCGCGCCGCTTCGAGCGCTGCGCCAACGACGCTCGCCGTGAAGCATCCATGAGACATATTTCCTCCAACGCGTCTGCCCACACGTCGGGAACGGGTGTTCGGAGCCAGCCTGTTCGTTGTTCCGGCGGCTGGTCTACGATGCTCTCCGTCGGGCCGCCACTATCACACGCCAGTACGGGCAGTCCGCAAATCATTCCCTCGACAGGACCGATACCAAAGTGCTCGTTCGTGGGCGTATACAGCAGCGCGAGTGTCGAACTAGACTGGAGCAGCGCAGATCGTTGTGGTGTGGTAAAGTTCAAGAGGAAGAGGACGTCTGGTTCGTGTTCTGTCGTATCCGTGAACGAGGGTGGAACGATACTGGATTGAGGAGGTGTGACGACGTTGAACGAAAGGTTGCTCGATCGTGCACGCGCGACGAGCTCGTTCAATGTGCGAATATTGTCCTCGAGACGGGGATCATAGCCGCCTTTGGAGTGAAATCAGCTGTTATTCGAGCGGGAGACGCAGGCTGAACACTTACCGGCCAGGACGAGTCGCATGTTGCGAGACAATGACTGTATCGAAGGCCTAGTTCGAAGAAGAGCAAACGCCTCGATGGCCAGCGCAACATTCTTCTTCATTTCGAAGCGGTTCAACGAGATCAACGTAGGTCGCTCTCTGAATGGCTTCGTGAGCAATCGTCAAGAGCTATGCAGGGTTCATCTTACGATGTGACCTGGGCCGTGTCCGACGCTGTCCAGTCGACCGGCGTTTGATACGCCTCGATGTTGATGCCCGGATAGACGACCTTGGGGGTCGACTTTATAGAACTCAGATGAGCCAAGGTCACACGTGCGGTAAATTTGGAGTTGGCGACGAGCGTGTCAGCCTGTCCTGAGCAAACCAAGACACGTCAGCGACCCCCTCGCTCTCAAGACGCCAACTCGCCATCACGCACGTGTCGTGACCTCTTCGAGCCAATCCATGGGATAGCGATAGAGTGCCTTGAGCGTGCCCAGATTCCGCTTCTGTGGCGCGCCCTCGACAAAGGTCCCGCGTGCAAGCAGCTTGTCCGGGAAATGACAATAGAAAAGGGCGCGTTTCCCGCAGAACAGCCGGAGGAGGGGCACGCACGTGGACAGTTGATCTACAAAGAAGACGTCGTGCTCGGGCGCGCGGGAGCCGAGGAGCAAGAATTGTGTGAGCACCAGATGGAGCTGGCGCGCGTGCGCAAAGAGGACGTGAAATTTGCCCTTCCATGCACGCGGAAAGGGTGGGACGACGTGGTGCACGCGGAGGGTGCCGTCTCGGGTTTCGTCAAAGCAGTGGTCCGGGTCGTGGTGGGAGGTGTAGATGTCGACGGTGTGACCGAGCGATTGGAGGCCCAAGGCCGCGTCGACGACCAGTCTCTCGGCGCCGCCTGCAATGACGGGTGAGCGAGCGAGTTTGCACGCGTTCTGGGGGAGGGGGGCGTACCGATGCCCAAGTCTGGGTGGACGAAGGCGATGCGCAGCTTCGACGACATGGCCGCTCGAGTGTGAACAAACAAGAACTTGCGCGGTGCGCAATGTGAAAGCTATCAGACCGTCACCTCTTGGAGGTCAAGCACAACATGCAGCCAGCCAGGAAATCTGGAATGTGTTCAGGCAAGGACGGAGGCAAAGGTTCAAGTCTCCGGTTCGCGCGGATGATCATGCCGCCAGCAGCCGAAGCGGAGCCTGAATTCAAACTTCAGCCACCTCTCGCCCGGCCTGGGCACCTCGACAGGGCCAGGGTGGAGAACTTTTATTTCCTTAGCCTTGCAACCTTGTCCAACCTGCCCCGCCCCCCCACGTAGCTCCATCAGGCCCTGCCTCCCGTGCAACGCGACCCACGCATCTACCAGTCCGTTCTTGTTCTTGTCAACGAGCTCATCATCCTCGGGGCCGATGGCGTTGAAGTCGCCCGCAACGAGCCCGCCACTGCATCCGGGCTCGTGCAGGACGTTGGCCCGTATCTCCATCCGCCGTGCGCGGTAGTGTACCGTATCCGAGGTACCCGTTGATGAGACGGAAGACTGTGCCCAGCACGATTGAGGGAATGATGTCCACATAAAGCGCATCCTTCCTATACTCGCTCGGGACTGTCACGCGAGAGACACGCCCGAGCATGAACTTTTCCCTTTCCTCGATTCCATCGTCTTCCTTCTGTGAAACCAGGCCAGAACCAAAGTGAGTGGGGTCATGATCGCAATGGGCATGTTCTCAAACGACGTTTGGCCGTCGGCATCAGTCGCAGCGCGCACTCTCGCATCGTCTCCAGGAGAGAGGCCCGGGCGTCAGGCGATGGCCGAGGATGAGCTGGGTGCGTGAGACGGGCCGCGAGGAGGCGTCGACGTTCCATGATATGAGAGAAAACCTCTGCGTCGCTTGGCTCTGTGCGTCTTGTAAAGGTATGGGTGCCCAGCTTCAGGTGGAGTCCAAGGCAGAAAAATTACGCCAACGTTTGTTGGTGACTGGGTCCGTGTCTTTTCAGTGTCGCTGTAATCATCGCGGTGTGTTTCGTGGACCGCCGAGGACATTTCGGCCCGCGTTAGCTTCCGAGTCACTCCGTCGATGGATGCAAGCAGCTCGGAAACTCTCAACCAGTTTTGATTGCGTTGACGTCGCTTTCCCCCATGCTCATCACGACCTCGGTGCGAGCGCACACGAGAGTCGCAACACCCAGAAGCAGGAACGATTCCCTACACGACAACATCTACGACGGAAGTCGACGATCACACTGCGTACGGTTCAGAATAGGCATACATGAGTATCTACGAATCTACAAGTTGATAGCGGCGCTGTATTGCTGAATCGCTTTCTTCGGTTCTTCCCAAAAGACAAAGTGGTTCCCATCCTCTGCCATCAAAAACTTGACATCCCTCTCCTTCTCCGCATCGTCTCCGTAAAACTGCTTTGGGTCTTGCGTGATCCTTCGGATCGACCACAAGGCATAGACCAAAATCCCAGCGCTCTCGCCCCCGCTCAGGTACCGCACTCGGATGTCGGGGAACGTTTTAGCACGCGTCTTGTCGAACAATGCACGCCAGGAGACCTCCTTGAACGCGGTGGGGTCGCAAAACAGGAGTTTCCCGTCGCAGCCCGCGTACGCTTCCAAGTTTGTGTACTGGGCGCGCTCCTCTTCGGAGAGCTCGTGCAACGATCCCGGGATGGTGGTAGACGGGTGATTGAAGTTGAGGTCGTCCGGGTTATCCGACGTGACGCTCTTGTGCACATAGTGTGCAGCCACCCAGCGGAAAAAGGCGTCGAAGCGCTTGCGGTCGTCGGTCTCGAACCATAGGCTGGCGTCGTGTTGCGGGGGATTGGGTGCGCCGAACGCGTACTGTCCCGCGTCTGCAACAGGCATTGCGCACGCAGGGTGAGGACCTCGGCAGCCATATCGGGGACGGAACCGAGGTCTCACCGTGCGATAATATCGTGTGGAGGTATTTATGGAGCGTGGACCGGGTGTCCGATGACAGATCGTCGATGTAGGCCAAGAGCGTCAAGGCGTGTATTGACGCGAGGGACCAGCCGATAAAGACGATGCCACCAGTGTAATCGGCTCGGTCTGCCAACGGGATGGCTTGCTCGGTCGCGAATGTGGCAAGGAAGGTAGCGACTTCGTGTCCCAGCTTGCGGAAAAAGGGCTCCGTTTCTGCGTACTTCTTTCCCCGCCCTACGCTTCCCAACTCGTCCTCTGCAAAGCCACTCGATGGGGGGTAGCCACGTCTGTAGACGCTGACGATGCGAAGGGTGTGCGCGTGGGCATGAGGGAAGAGTTTCTCAAAGGTGGCTAAAGCACGAAAGGAGATTCGAAAGTCAGCCAAGGACTACGAGTTCGTCCAAGGGGAGACAGAACGCACCCGCGTTGAAGCCCATCCCATGGAATATGACCCATGTCGTGTAGTTGGAAGATGCAGGGGGCCCGCTGTCGAGGTATGCGTAGTCGTAGTCAAAGACTCTGATCGACCTGAGCTCTGCGAGGGGCGGCATCCCGCGAGGTGTCTGACTTGCGGGTCGGTGTATGGGAGTGCCCAATTGCAAGTTCCGCGGCTAGTTATCTGGTTATCTATGTAGTGAGCTGTGCAAGGTACCGCATCGCATGGACACTCCCGTTCAGGGAGCCCCGAAAGGGCGTCCCTCTGGCCCAATGCCTGTGGGTGATTGTTCGTCAGGCGCGCGCGGGCCGGGTGAGAAGCCTCCCCACCTCACATTTTCCCACTGCGCAATCAGCTCCGTCTGCTATCTTGGATAGCGGTTGGCCCGAGCACCCTCCCTTGCACGGAGCCATGTATAGCACAGCCAGAACGCTCACACACTCATGTGATTTGTTATCACCATTGGCGTTCGCGGCCTGTTCTCGTGCACACCCATTGCGCCCTTCCTCGCCCCCATCCCGCCTTGTCTTGCCCCCACCCATCCCATCTCGATCACGCCTACCAGCCATCCACTCGCTCGACTGGCCCGCAAGCGCGTAGTCTGCTAGGTGGATCCATTGTCGTTGTAGTCTCGCTGTATCGCGCCCCGCCCACGGCACCTCCCCGTCATCCCGCTGCTCCCTCACCCCACGTCGCCCAACGTGTTCACGAGCCCGACCTGTCGGGTGATGGGGTGTGGTGTGGTCGAAGGGGATGTATAGGGATTGCCAACTCTCCGTCGCATGTATCTGTTCAGTGTTGCAAACAGTGACATCCAGCGTTGCACACCGTCAGCGTCACAGAGGGCCCGTCCGGTCATTAGATAGAGGCGTCCCTAGACAATTTCGATCACTTTCTGCAGTGACCGACACTTGCCAAACGTTGTCCATGACAAACGGTGATTGGGATTGATGTGGGAGCAGCTGAGCGCTGAGTGGCCTGAGCGCTGGCGGCCTCAAGCCAGACGTTGCCGCCTTTCAGTCTCGAAAGTCTCGCCCGACGGCGTCTCCAACGGCCTTTCGCACGTCGACCTCGAGACCCCCGTTTCACGTTGACAAGCATGCTTTGCTTTTTTTTTTTTTCTTTCAGGCTTGCGTCTCGAGTCTCGACCGCCGCCTCACCGTGACTAGGATGTCAAAGCGTCCGTAATCGTGCGTTGCCCTACACGTTCTCGTTCCACCTCCAACTGGCCTCGGACCTCTCCCTTCGTCATTCAAACACGACATGGCACCTCCCATCAGGGTCGGTTTCGTCGGCCTCAGCGCGTCCGGCTGGGGCAAAGTCATCGAGCCGGCGCTACGAAGGCTCGGCGACACGTACCGCATCGTCGCCGTGTCGACGACCAACGAGGCGTCCGCGCGCGCGTCCGCCCAGCGTCTCTCCGAGGAGACAAAGCACCCCGTCAAGGCATACTACGGCGACACCGCCCAGATCGCCACCGATCCCGACGTCGACCTCGTCGTCGTCGCCGTCAAGGCACCCCAGCACAGAACAGCGCTCCTGCCCGTCATCCAGGCCAAGAAACCCTTCTTTATCGAGTGGCCCGCGGGGAGGAACCTCGAGGAGACCAAGGAATTCGCCGAGACGGCACGTCAGAACGGCCTCCGGAGCATCGTCGGCCTGCAAGGCAGACAATCGCCCATACTGAACAAGGTCGGTCCACCTCGGAGGCTTGGATGCCGTGGTCGCTGACAGACAACGCATGCAGGCCAAGGAACTCATCGCGTCTGGCAAGATCGGCAAAGTGTTGTCTTGCAGCATCGTGCGTACGCCCTGCACGATCAAAGCTGATCCCGCCCGGTTCTAACCTCGCGGTAGATCGGAGCCACCAACCAGGAGGCATACCTGTGGGGACAGCTCGTCAAGCGGTCCGTTGCATACACGACGGACAAATCCTCGGGTAATGGCACCCCCCTCGCTTGTCCTCCCGGCACCGCGGGCTCACGCTATTCCTCCCTCTCTAGGCGGTTCATTCCTGGACATCGCGCTCGGCCATCACCTTGACACCCTGCTCTACGTCCTTGGCACCGAATTGACCGCCGTCTCTGCAGCCACTACCATCCAGTACCCCACCGTCACCCTGACGGAGGACGACGGAACGCCGACAAGCGAGACAGTCACCTCGGACACTCCAGACCACATCGCATTCCACGGCACCCTCGCCAACGGCGCCCTTCTCAGCGTGGCCTGCCACGCCGGCCACAAGTCGACGCCGGGGCGCCACCAGCTCCTCTGGGTCATCGACGGCGACGCCGCCTCCCTCCGAGTGGAAGGGGTCGGCCCGGGCAGCTTCTTTGTCCAGATCCGCGCGCCCAAGCTGTATCTCGACGGCGAGGAGGTCGAGGTCGAGGGCGAGGACGCCGATTATATGCTTGCCGGCCTCGCCGCGCAGTTTTCCGAGTTTGCCAAGGGAGATGGGGGCAGGTACGCGACGTTGGACGACGCCGTCAAGACGCGTATCATATTGGATGCTATTGCGAGGAGCGGGAGTACGCACGAGAGGGTCGGTCTCTGAGCGTGTATGTGTGTGTGTGTGCTGTTGCCAACGAAAGTCGAATTGAATTGTATGTACTCCTTATCACCTGCACCAGGAATACGAACCAGTGGCTGGGCTGCGTGTCGGAGAGGAAGGCATGACAAGGAAAAAGTAGACGTGGGATGTCGTGGCCATTGTTACTTTCGGGAACGTTCCGGAGCTGCGGCGGAGTGATCTCTGGCAGACGTGTCTGGGCGCTGGGTAAAGTCTCTGGCTGGAAACGAAGGAACCAGGAGAGGGGAGGAGACAGGGAACGGACCGAGTACCATCGTCCGAAACTTGGGACTACTGTACGGACATGCTTGGGTCGCAACTCGTCGAAGTGCCGCAAATCAAGTAGGCGCGCTCGTGTTCGATAAATCTACTATGCGTCCGAGGCAGGCCAAGTCTGTATGACCGTACTCATGGAAATTTTTTGGGACAACGTGCCACCTGAACTTGTCGCGTAGGCATCTCCCTGGCGTGGTTGCATCGCAGCGTGGTCATTCCTGTCAAATCCCCGTTAGTAGAAACACATACAAAGCTGTTGACATTAGATGTACAGGGACTATAGTACAGCGAATACGACACCCAATTCCGATACGAAACAGCACATGGTTCATGCACACGTCTACACGAGAGAGACCTTGACCGGAAGACGAGGTCCCTTGTCCTCTTCCCCGACAACCAGCGGCTGCATAGTTGCTGCAAGCTTGTGGATGATATCCACTCCGACATCCTCGAACTTGAGCCGCCGCACGAGCGTCAACAGGATGACCTTGAACTCCAAAATAGCTAGGAGGAAGGAAGAGTCAGACTCCCAGAAAACAATGTAGCGCGTGGCACGTACCAAGTCGGTATCCAGTGCACATCCGGGGGCCGTCACTGAAGGTGAGGATGCGAGACCAGCCAGTGGGAGAGATATCCTGCTGGGGAAGCTCCTCCATCCAACGCTCAGGGCGGAAATTCGAACCATCGCCCCAGATCGAGTTCATCCTATTCATCGTGTGAAACGGGATAATCACGGTCTACGAGGAAGTAAGATATCTGTGTGCCTCGCGCAGATTCGGGCGTATAGAACGTACCTGGCCAGCAGAGACAGGGATGGAAGTGATCTGTTTTCCATCGTCTGCAATGATCGGATGGCGAAGAGGCACTACGTCATCTTTCCCAGCCACTCGCTCCATAATTGGTGCAGACGGGTGCATGCGGAACCTGGACGCAACGGAGACGCGAACAGTCAGGATTGGCGCAACAGGCATGGAGTACTTACACCTCACGCATCACCGCATCCAGGTATGGCAACTGTGTCTGCAGATCGTCGTATGACGGCGAACCGGGGAAGGCCATCACCTCTTCTCGCAGCCGTGCTTGGATTTGTGGGTGGCGAGCAAGTTCCCAGATGGCATGTGCAAGCGACTGAGACGTCGTCTCCGAGCCCGCGATACTGTTTATCACAACGTCAGCAATGTGGACGGCGCAAGAATACAAGATGATTACATGAACATGCTTATCTATCGAATATAGTGAGCCGTGGGTGAGAAAGACAGGCGAGGCGACTGACGTGATCCATAAGCTCATCAGTGCCAATCGCGCCCGAGCTGTGCGCAGATGCTGCAATAAATCGATGAGTCGATCGACACGGTACAGGAAAGATGACGTGCTTAGGCGACTGAGGAGATCATTGCTCTCGCCCTCTTGGCTGGCACTCTGGCTGTGTCGTACAAGTCCCTTCGCAACCCCCCTGTGAATCGTCTTTCGCACCTCCTCTTGCACCCGAAGGGCCTTCAGGGGAAGGTACCCTAAGAAAGGGAAACAACGAAACATCACGGTAGCCTAGCATAACGGCTTACATGAACGCGGAGCATAGGCCAAGCACGGAACGAACTCACGTAGAACCCAGGCATTGAGGTCCCAAATCGCGCCATCGAACGCCAGACAGCCAGGATCCTTGTCGCATCCTCGCTGCGACCGCCTTCGAAGTCGTGTCCAAATCCAAGGAGGCCAATCACTTGTAGGCTATGGAAGAGTGCTCGGGCTGACGTTGTTCGGTGATCGCATCGCCAACTTACGTGGCCTGGCCGACCCAATCGACCACACTGATCTCACAATTACTACCGTGCTCCAAGACGTGACTTTTCAGATTGTCTGCGAACTGAGAAGAAAGCGGAAGGAGGACAACCAAGTGAGAGGGGCAAACATAAGGCTTACCAGTTCTGCGGAAATATATACCTCGGGAGTGCCTGCGCGCAGTGCCGTGGGACTGAGGGCGGGGGAAATGAGGGCACGCATGCGCTTGTGCTCCGATTCCCCTTCCACCCATCCGAGTGATTTCCCAAACAACCTTGCAATACGGGAACTCACGATGGAAGGATGCGCTGACCCAAGCGTCATTAACACGACCATTGCTATGTCGGACCCTCGTGTACTTACGATAGTCGAACACATGTTTCTGCATGATGTGAGTCACTGCCAGCGGGTCACATACAACAAGCTATTCAAGAAAGCGTGCTAGTCAACAATCTGAATACGGGGCAGAGTAATTGATTACCATGTTGGGATTGAAGAACGCACCACGGATCTTGTACACCCGTGCGTGCAACTCGTCTATCCATTCTGCATATGCAGCCCCAACCGACTTTTCCGCGACAGTGCGCTGGTGACCCCACAACAGCGAGTGTCCGCTCTGCAGAGAATCATAGATCGATCAACCAAGGCATTCTCACACACAAGCGCCTCAACAGACGTACAGGTTCTGGGAGTCCAGCGAGCGAGGAGCGAGAACGGAACCATTTAAAGAGGTATGCGAACGCTGTAACAGCCACAATTCCAGAAGTGATCTTGGTCAACGACGGTTCTTGAAGCTGAGAGGCAAGTGCAGAGAGCATGGTCCAGTGCAAAGGTGGGGATACAAATAGAACCAACTGAGATGTGTCGAGGTGTAGCTGAAGAGGCAACTACAACGGTGAGAAGTGAAGAAGAAAGGCACAGGGTGTCCCCCCATATTTATAGCATGCGAGGGACTGAAAAGCGATCCGACGGAGGACAGACCATTATGAAGACATGTCAGTGGAACCGAGTGGCTGAAACTGTTCTAATGTCTAGCAGTCGTGAATACTTGAGTCGTAGCCCTGATATCTGAATCAATTAGTGTTCAATGTTGCCCAGTGAAAACTAGCTATGTTCAGATCGGACGTGATATGCGCGAGTGTGTGAGCAGAAAGGCCGTACGAAATAAACAGAAGTAAGAATAAATAAGCACGACATGAGACTGGAATCATAAAATATTTATGATGGGGTTGGCTTTGATGTGCACGGACCTGTCGTCGTCTGCGCATGAATGCTCTCTGCCGTGTCTGGGTGTCCCTCGCAGGCAATTCTCATATGCTTACATCTGTGCTCCAGTGTGCTCTCATGCAGTTCTCATTGGACCATTTATCTGTTCATATATACGAATTTATGTCTAATTCTGTTGAACCTTACCATGACCAGACTGATGACTGACAGTAGAATCGAAAGCGGAGAGCTTGAGCGTGGCGTGGGAATGAATGGGGACGTGGGTGGGCGCGTGAGACGGCGACGGCGAGAACTGCGTGGGCGTGGTGTGGGTCTTGCGCATAGCGCACTGAGACGGCGATGTGACAGAGACGAGGGTGTGCGCATGAGACGAAGACGTGCGAGATGGCGATGGCAAGGAGGAAGAATCAACTAGAACGAGAGGGCAAGGACGTGCGCGCCCTCGTTCTTGCGATTGGTGCGAGACGCGACGGCGTGAACCAACGTGCTGCCAACGCGCTGGCTCACCCGTGGCTATACCTATGACGAACCTTGCTCGATGAGACTGGAGAGCTGAGCGAGAAAATGAAGTTGATCTCACTCACGCTGCTGTCCAAGGAGGGTGGGTGTAGGGCCCAACATGGACAACGTGTGCTCAATCGCCGTCTCGCACGCGCACGTTCCCGCCTTCTCAATGCGGGTTTACCTAACATGGGTACGGGTAAGGCCGCTGTACCCTGGGGTATACCCGTGACAATCCCTAAGAACAGCGGAGTGTACAAGGACATCAATATTGATGTCAAGCGGCTTCCTGTGGTCGAAATCAACTTCGTATTCAAGGAGAGGCGTTTCAGAGCGATGGGGACCGGGATTTTTTGGGGGGGGATTGGGAAAATGTGATCGTGAACGGTGTCATGGAGAGCACAAGTCATATGATGGAAATGGGGATGGGGATGGGGAGCCACGAAATGGAGACGGTGAGTGCCGACTCGTTCGGCGCACAGTTTGCGTGGAACAAGAAGCCGCAGTCTGCACTTGCAGAAGTTCGGGTTGCAAGGCAACTAAACTGGGACACGGTGGACATATTCGGGTATGCTTATCGCTGACTACACACAGACCCACGCAGAGAGCTATTCAAGAAAGCGTGTTAGTCAATAATCTGAATACGGGGCAAAGGAGTTGATCGCCATGTTGGGATTGAAGAACGCACCACGAATCTTGTACACCCATGCGTGCAGCTTTTCCATCCATTCGGCATGTGCAGCCCCAACCGACTTTTCCGCGACAGTGCGCTGGTGACCCCACAACGAAGAGTGTCCGCTCTGCAGAGAACCATAGACGATCAACCGAGATACCCCACACTGCACAAACACCTTGACGGACATACAGGTTCTGGGAGCCCAGCGAGTGAGGAGTGAGACACTTAAAGAGGTATGCGAACGCTATAACAGCCACAATTCCAGAGTGATCTTGGTCAACGACGGTTCTTGAAGCTGAGAGGCAAGTGCAGGGAGCACGGTCGACTGCAAAGATGGAGATACAAATAGAACCAACTGAGACGTCTCGGGGTGCAGCCGAAGAGGCAACTACAACGGTGAGGAGTGAGGAAGGAAGGCACAGACAATCATTGTGAGCGTCACGAAGTTCTCTTTGTGGTTACTTATTACATAATACAGAAAGTGATGCCGAAAGATGCATTACGCAATCTGATGTCAGCGAAACCGACTGACTGGGACTGTTCCGATGTCTTCTGACATTCGAATCAGTCAGTGTCCGGCCACGGAACAAACTTAGTTTACATATATTCAAAGCAATGTCCGCAACGCTAGTTTGCGCAAACATCTCTGTGTACATTGGGTCACTTCCCCGTTCTTCGGCCGCGGGGGAGATGATTTGAATACCGAGGCGGGGCCCGGCTTGCCAGTGGCCTATTAATATCATGGTCGGTACCTGTGCATGTTGATTGGTATTCTTACGCGTCGTCAAGGTAGTCCATGGAAGAGTGGGACTTACACCTGTGTTACTGATATCGAGGCAGCTAACACAATCCGGCGGTGCAATGTGGAGGTTAGGTCTGATTGGGCTAGGATACTATCCTAGGAACGAAGCCGGAGGAAAACACGAGCAGAGAGCGGGGAATGGCTGGAGAAGAAAGCAGCAATCTCCTGCGGGAAATCTGCCGAGAAATCCAGTTCGAAGCAGCGGTAGCAGAGGACAGCGTTTGTGGATGCCTCACAATCACAACCTTTCCTGGGGACGCGAAAAAGGAACTTTTCTGCGCCCACACCCAGATCCTTACCGTATCTGAGAATATCCGGAGCATGGTTTAGGCTCCACTGCGGCGCTCTGGCAGATGCCGCATCAGACATCACGACCCTGCCGGGAGAAAATTCCACGATATCAGATTCATCTCCGAGATACTCGCTCTATTTGTATCATGGCGTCCACACTCCGCAGTGAAGGTAGATGATGTCGCAGCCTCTATCAAAAATAGACGGACTACTACAGTCAACTCTGTCATAACCCATACCCCTTCGGAGGCATATAGTACGTCTTACCTTCGCGTCAACAGCCCAAAATTCCGTGATAAGGCACCGCAACCTCCCCGCAACATCATGCACATTTGAGGACGAGATGTGCGCAGCCAGTAACCATGCCTTGATATCAGGGAAGTACCCGGACGTTGATTGCCACTGAACGTCGCCTATGATACCAGGCCCTGAACGTGAACATGTTCGGGTGAACCTGGTTCCACGGATTCTGCCCACGAAACAGGCAAAGTTCACAACAACCATTATTCGTTCATGCCCGTGGTGTATGGTAACTGGTTGAACTAAAAAAGGAAGTTCCACATTTGATCATTTTCGCCAATATACTTTCTGACGGAACCTGTCCAAGGTCCGCGCTGGCCAGCGTGGTGCCGGTTGCTCTCTTATCATTTTAGCAAATTATACGTGAATCTCCAGAATATACACGGTGCGTCCGCAGACTTTCTAGCTTGCGTGTCGCACTGACATAGTACAAATCTGCAGACTTGCCTGTTGCTGATGGCACAAGAGAACTTACCGTCGGCATTTTTACACGGCCTCCCATAGGCATGTACCCTCTTTCTTTCAGCTCCTAAGGAGGAACACAACTGTGGGTCAGACACTTTGCGGTTTCACTGTTTTCATGTCGACATCGCCTTAGGCTTGGCCGGCCTCATATGTTGTTTGCACAATGCTACACCTAATGCGGAATGCACGCGTTTTCGGGTAGAACGAGGCGATCCACCTTGACAACGTCTTCTCGCCGCTCGGATGCAGCAATAATTGTCCCTGCTCATTTCATGAACGAACTTTACTGCAGAGCTGTTTTTGACAGACTCTTTACATCCAGAGTCGAGTAATTTTGCTCCAAACAATGCTAGACAGGGAACTCTCGCATCGTTGGGCCTCACGTCTTGTAAGATCCTGCATCACTGTTTCATGGACACCCAACGAGCTGCAATATCAAATAGGTGGAAGCTATTCGTCATCACGGACGCTGCAAGAGATATAGATTATTTGACTCGTCAGACTTGACCCTGTGTTTGTGGTGCCCATGCTGACCTATCTGTGTCTAGGTAGTGATCGCATCTGGGCCCGTATTATGTCCTTGTGTGCGCGACCAATGCATTATGCATAGCCGCGTCACGTTTTTGACCTGTCATGCTCGTCTCGGATTACCATAAGGGAATTACCCTCCATCCTTTATTCTTGCCATTCATCGACGAGCCCTAATATTCCCTGGGTTCCTTCAACTCATGAGGTTTTTGTCTGTTTAAAGCTAGCAAGGTTGCCCTCTCTCAAGACTCTGGCAATGCGCAAGGATACAGGTGAACAGCCCCAGGGAGAACCATTCAAGTCGCGGCAACTCCACGGGGGCCGTCGTGCGCGACCTATTTCCTAATATGGCACATTCTGCGGCAATCAGCGTTCAGATTACTGTCACATCGTGTCCGGGAGTGCCCTTGATGCAAAGGTATCGCTGCGCACACCATGTCCTCGATTGCGCGTCGTTAAGCCTCGGGTCCGTGATGTTGTGACGGGATTGCGATGTGGCCGCACGACGCACGTTCAGATTGTCGGTATGGTCTCTTCTCGTAACATTATTTGATACTGCTGCGGACGCCGCGATACGGTGGAACAAGGTGTGGACATCGGAAGCATGATCCATGTGACGCATTGTGGCTTGAAAGCGTCACTTGATTTTTTTCTGGCGGACCTCTACATGCACCAGGTATTGAAACTTGAAGCCTGACACGCATGCATGGTGTCTAGTAGGGACTCGCACAATCTAATCGCGGGGTTTCACGCAAGTAGTACCATATGTGGTGGCAATCTATTAATAGGTGTTCCACAGAGGTTTGACGTCTCCGCTGGACAGGTCCAGTATCTGAACGCCGTCCTCTGATGGTTGTGTTCGATCGGATCAATGTAGCAAGTTTTCCGTCAGAGGCTGTTGCTCTCAGTTCTGTGGACATTTTCCATTTTCCATTTCTGTTTTTCTCCCCCCAACCAGAACTGAATCCCCCAGCGCTGCACTGCTACATCATTCGATCTCAGCAAGACAAAGAAAAACAATGAATATGCACAGGCATAGGTGATAATACGTCACTAGCAGGTCAGGCTCTACTCCGGTACTCGAACTATCTCCCCGTGGCCTAATGACAGCGTGGAAGCTCAATTTATAAGAAATACCCATGTAAGTTGGCGTCGTGGACAGGTCCTTTTTCTCATAGGACCGTGTATAATGGGACAGAATTGTTGCACAAACTGATTCAGATGGTTATGGGCGGCTACCCGACATTGAAACAGCCCGTTATCCAGTTCTACTCACCTACATTCCATCGGGGAGTGCACCGGTCTGCCTCTTCCGTTTGGCCCCTTCATAAATACTGGGAAGTACCGTATCTCTTCGCACCCCTCACCTGTCGTGAAGCTTGCAAAATGACAGCTTTCAGTAAACGAACGTTACATTTGTAAAGGGAAATAGATGGTGTAGTATTTAAATTGGAAAAGTGTACTACGTCAAATCATCTTTCTAATCACTCCGATGTTGATGCGTAGTACAAGCGCGGAGTTTAGATTTGTGATCTATCTCACGATGAGGTCCCACTGGTTGATCGCGGCTCTATGTGACGCCTGACGCTTAGATACCCGCTTCTCTTTTTGGTTACAAAAAGTGAGTGCTTGGGGTCGCTAAAGGCCATGCTGGATATCTGATAGTAGGCTGGCCTATCGCGAGAGCCAGAGTCTGGGCTGCCTTGTGTTTCATCTTACCCGTTTCCATGCTTTCTGGAGAATGGTGCCACAGGAAGATAATACCTACTAATCAGCTCTCTGAAAAACCCTCCAGGATGCCTTTTGACTGTTTTCTTTTTGGCAAGACCCTTTATGTCTTTACTTTTGCTAGCCACCGTCCAATTGCAGCTCTCAAATGGTCCTCACAGAGCCGTCAAGCGGTAATATTACACAGCGGGCTTGCTGGCTCCCTAATATGTGCCTCCCTGGAATGAACTTAATTTGATGCCATGTGAGTGGACCAGCATTGCCTTGCTCAACATTTATCCATTTACCCGGTTATCCAATTCATACGCTGGTCGCCGACAGTTTTTATCACCAATTCTCTGGTGTTTCACCAAGCCAGGAAATGTTCGGGTGAGCGCGAAGGTGGCAGTTCATCACTGCACTAACGACATCGCGCCTGATAAGGCAGAATTTCCTCGTTTGCTGCTTGGATCCCTCTCTGACTTTCCCTATTAGGTTGTCGCAGCGTTGACGTCTTCCGCCTCAGCTGTTTTGGTCGTTGACCCAGATTTGAGGGCGTTCACTATCACCACAGCCCTATCCGCTCTCAGGAGTGCACAGGCTCCTGTCAGAGATGGTGACCGTTGATAGGATCACCACTACTCTGTTGGTGACGGGACTGTGATTCATTGTTGGGTCGCCTGTTCCGTCTCCTATTGGCCAAAGTCCCGTATATATGGGGAGTGGTTTCCACAAGTCTACACACTCACCTTCCAGTCACGCACCCCACACGATGTCGTTATTGAAAGCGTTGAACAAGCTGGTCTTCTGGCTCGAAACCCTCTTTCTCTTCACAAGGTCCGATTTCAAGACTACCTTCTTCCCAATGGTAAGTGCTCTTGGTCGTGATAGGGATCATCGACGAAATGAGCGAACGGGCTGTTTTCCTGGAATAGATGCTCTCTGCTTATGCGGCATCTCCTCCTACCAAGGACTTAAAGCTTCTGTCCGCGGCTGTCTGGCTCTGGTTCCATTTGTTACAAGTCGGTCTCTCCAACCAGGCGTATTCTGCGAACGAGGACATTATCAATAAGCCGTGGAGGCCTTTACCGTCTGGCAGGATTACTCCGGCGGGTACGAGGCGTCTCCGCTGGGTGATCCTTGTTTTCTGTCTCTGCCTCTCAGCATTGTACGGTGTAGTCTCCGTCATATCCAGCGCCACATTGGCCCTGGCGTTGATTATCCACGACGATTTCGGCTTCAGTGGCGCTCCCGTCTCTAAAAACCTCATGAACGCCATTGGCTACCTTACGTTTGAATTCGGTGCGATCGAGATCATGTGTAAGTGTCGTTCGTCGCCTGCCACCCCACGCACGTCATTGACACACGCATGTCCGTAGCATCGAAAAGCTACTTTGATCAGACGTCGCTGGTCGCCTTGCTCCTCAGCGGATTGCTAATTTTTACGACCATCCATGCTCAAGATTTTGCCGATGTGGAAGGGGATAAGCAATCTGGACGTCGCACGTTGCCTATCGTAGCCCCGGAGGGATCACGGGTGCACATCCTGGCGGCCCTTCCGGTGTGGTCGGCCGTGCTCGCGGCAGTGTGGGGACTAGGCCCATTGAGTGCGGTCATATTCCTTGGGATGGGGACGTTCGTCGGGAGCCAGTATTTCCGGTTCCGAGATGTCAAACAAGACGAGAAGTCGTATTTCTTGTACAACGTGAGTTTATTTTCAGTACACGACATGTGTGGATTGTTGACGGATTCGGCGATTTCCTTATATCAAGGTATGGTTGCTGGCAGCGCACACCTTGCCGTTGAATGCGCGTCGTCGAACGTTGAGTTGGTGATGTGACGGCAAGGAAGCCGCGGGGTTGCGTTGCAGCACCTTAATGGGCGTTAAGATTGTAGATATAAATCGGAGATTTCACTCCCCTGAATAGATCGTGACATTATCTACCATCTCCGTGAATGTCAATCGCTGCGGTGAGCCACGAAGTAGGCACTGCAAGGCTGGAGGCTCTGTCGCGCGTATGCCATTACCCCCTCCACCATTGAGTCTCTGCCCCCAGCTTCGGCGCGCCCTCCACACCCCCGTTCCGAACCCATATCGCTCCAAACAAGAATGTTGCCCAGGAGGAACATCCAGCGCAGGCCCACACCCGCCTAACGCGCATCTATTGCGACGCGTCTGGCATCGACGGCACAATCGGGGCGGCCGAAGTCGCATTCACCCCTGGCGATCGACCCCGCACGCTCTGTTACCACCTGGGCTCTGCCCAGGAACACACCGTTTTTGAGGCGGAAGCGGTAGGCCTCACCCTCGCGATGAAGCTCCTTCTCTCGGATGATGACCCGCCCAAGCCCACACTGATTTACGTTGGCAACCAGGCGGCCGTCAGATCTAGCCCCAGCCCGTCCTCAAAGCCGGGCCACCACCTGCTGCGGCACCTCCACCGCTTCTCCGGGCAGTACACGACAAGCACCGTTTCACTCGCGACGACGTCGTCATCAACTGGATACTGGGCCACGTAGGCATCGAGGGCAAGGAATGTGCTGACAGGCAGGCCTGCCAGACGGCCGCCTCTGTAGAACATTTTAGCAGCAGCCGCAGGCTACCTACCTTCGCAAGGGCCCCTCCCAAGAAGCGTCTCCGCGTTGAAGCAGCATTAACGGGAGATCTCCAAACGTCGTTGGACGAATGACTGGAAGAAATCGCCTAGATATGCCCAAGCAGCGCGTTACGGACTGACCGAACCATCCAACGCTTTCACTAAGCTGGCTTAAGTTCCTCCCACACTAGCCAGCCTCTCTTGCACGTCGTACATCCGGGCAATCGTATGAGCAATTGTAGACTTACCCGACTCGGCGGCCCAGGTGAGGATACATACTCGCGGTGCATCTTCGGTGGGATCGTTCAGGACATCACAGATCTCGCGGAGGATAGATTCCCGAGTGCCTGGTAGACAGCCCTTCTCCTTAGCGTACCTGGCCCCCATCGCATACGGCATGTCATTCAAGTCAGTCGATTCCTCTATGTTGCCCACTAGTGAGTACCAAATAGGAGAACCAGAACCTACCGTGTGGTCCACGACGCCCATCGTGCGAAGGACAGCAGACTCGATACGAATGACAACGGGCTCCATACGAACGATAGAAAGCTCGGTCTGGAGCATCGCTCTGTCCAAGAATGCTGTCTTTAAGTCTCGCAACTTGTTCTCGAATCCCGTGATCTTTGCATCAATATCCAACATTGTGTATCTGGCCGTCCGAGCCCCTACAAACGCCGATCAGTCCTGAATGTAATCAAACAAAGGACAACAGACAAATGCTTTCTTTTGCGTAATCAGCAATGAAATACCCACACTCCGTCACTTGCCGGAGTAAAAGCGAGAGAGGCTTGGTATGCACCTCCATCGTTTTCAAAGGTGCAGCACTGTCGACGAATGCAAAAGCGTCGTTCATCGCTTCTGCCAGACGAACCATCCCCTCGTCACGTTGTTTTTGGTTTATAACTATCTGTATAAAATATCGCTCAGCGACAGTTTGGGTTTCGAGCGGCAGGACAGACCTTATTCGCAGCCAAGATGACCAACAACGCCAGTGATACATATGGATGAACCTAGAAGACATTCAGACAAAGGAAGTATCCGGGCACCAAAATGCCGGATACCTGAGCGACATCTGTGACAATTTTGTCGAACAGTTCGATCCTCTTCAACAGTGCACCCCACGTATTCTCGAATGTCTGTCCTCCGATGATGACGCTGGAGCCAGCATCGACCGCCGAAGGCGCAGGGCCAAGTCGGCCGATCCCTTCGACACCTCGTTTCACGGCATCGGCGGCCTGAATGTCCTCTGCGGCGACCTCACGTGACTCGATAGCCATTGTAATCCCCAGGAGATCGGACACTTTCTCCTCCAGTTGTCAACGAATGTCCACAGGGAAAGTATACCATCCTCAACGAATGATTAACCAGTAGCGACTCATTTCCGAGGCTTGAGTCAATTGGAATATGTAGCAGAGTTCGTGGGATCGACATCAGACTCCAGTCTACCGTATAGTGTTTAGCGTTCGTATTATTAGTGTGACTAATGCGTGACTATTTCGCGCCACCGAGGTTTGTTTGTCTATTACACCTTAGCTCGCTCCACCATGCCTTGGCCCGCTCACATTGTCGCGAAATCTTCTCGTCTGCTGGACACAGAGACGATCGAGAATAAGTTCTATGGGCTCTATGACAGCATTCTCAATGAATGCTTCCCACTCACTTCACAGTCACACCCCAATACCCCACTACAAAAGCTGTGACAGGTGGCGTTGGCGCCATCAATTTCGCGATCACCTATGTCATTGAGCCGTTGGATCTCGACACCCCCATCTTCTTCATTGAGATCAAGCCTCCCACACACCTTCCTTCCTTAAGTGCCCGTAGAGATGCTGAAAGCCAAGTTCGAACCCGGTTCCTGCAACTTGCCCATCTCACCCGGATACCGAAGTTGTATGGAGTGAGCGCTATAGGAAGACAACTCTCCTACTACACATATGAAAGATCCAGCGGTGCTGTCGAACCTATTGCCTTGGCGGACTCTACCACCCTCGTTGTGGACACTGCCCCCATTGGGAGGTGGAACACGAATATCATGGAGGAGGGTTACGGCAAGTTCTTGGCGGTAGTAGAGGAAATTAAGCAAATGGTCGAGAACCTTGGTACGCGTCTATATTCTGTTGTTCAACCTTCCCTTACGTGATTCTAGAGGTGCTGTGATATATTTCGTCCCTGTGAGCGTATCATTGATGGTGAGTTGGTGAATCTGTGTATTCCTCAGTCTAGCTTCCTTTCTGTTTCATGTAAAATAATATCGAATTTCCGTTCAGTGACATCAATATCCTATCAAATAACGAGAGAAGCTGGTAAATAGGCGGGGTCGTGATCTGCTAGGACGTTGGCCTTGATATGGTGTTACAAACCACTGATATGCGCTTTTACCCTTTGCTCCAAATCTATCGCCTTGGATGCATCGGCATCAAGGAATAGATACCTCTTCTCCGTGTCAGCACAGAAGATACCCGAGCCACGACCGGAACACATACGAGTATATATCGGTAATCATATCATAGAGCTGAGATTCGGTATAGCAGCTGATGGGCCCTAAAGCCAAGTTGCAACGAGGTGATCCCGATTCGGATACCGTCCGTAATGCAAGCGATTACAGCTACAGTGCGACCTCCTATGCCGGGGAGCGTTTCCGACTGGTAGGAGATGCCGCTGGTACGTGAAGTCTTCTACTGATACCAAGGTTCCCATCGGATTATGACGTTTCGATGACAGCTTCCATCGATCCACTCTTTTCATCAGGGGTACACCTCGCGATGACTGGCGGTATCGCCGCTGCTGCGTCGATTACTGCGTCGATTCGCGGGGATTGTTCTGAAGTCGAGGCAGCAGCCTGGCACAGTGAGCGTGTGAACATTTCATACACACGCTGAGTCCCGTTTGTTATTGCATCTCGTTCCACCTCTCACGGGCTCCCACCTACAAGTGGTCTAATCAAATCTTCTCTCAGCAGGAGTTTTATTTATTTATTTTCAATTTGATCATCCCTGCCTCTCGGGGTAGAGGAAAGACCCTTGGATACGGTGCTCTCCGTCTATTCTCCTCTGACCCTGATTCTGCAGACGTCTACAGTTTGTTTGCTGAACAAGTCTGAGGTACAGTGGATTGGAATATATTTAACAATCTAGTTCTAACACATGCATGTAGACTCGTCGTCGTATCATAAGACCGAAAGAAAAAAAAATCAGACAAACGAGACTTTGATCGGGAGACGGGGTCCCTTTTCTTCCTCTCCCACGACCGTGGGTTGCATACTCGATGCCACCTTGCACACAATCTCCGCCCCGACGTCCTCAAACTTGAATCGCTGTATGAGCGTAA